>JAASGA010000030.1:0-59195 GCA_023334105.1 Globisporangium nodosum
ATCACAACCGTGAGGTACTGACTGAATCGAGTGAACACATTTCCTTTGTGCGCGTGCCAGTGCGTGGTGTGAAGAAGGAGTATTGTGTGCTCGGTGTGGTGTGAGAAGCGAACAGGACGTGCATACTGAGTGGTGTGTGCTCTATACTGCATCGCGTGTGAAAGGACTGCCACAATATCACACACACTCGCGTCGGTGAGGAAGCGCAAACAGCCAAGTCCTCGACTTGACTGAGAATTTGTATGCGGGACGGGAACATTCCCGTCCCGAAGCCGATTTCCCAAAAGAGTGGTTAAAGGGGGGAAATGAGAGTGAGATTGAATGGGCTCGAACCCCTGTGGGTTCGATGTTAAAAGTTAAACCTTAACCTACTTGATTCTTGCTGGTTTCCTACTTCTGATTGACTGGAGGCTGGGTGCCTTCAAGCCAATGAGTGACAGTCTCGTGTGGACGCCATCATGTTACTCATTTGCAACAGTGACACCTCCCTTGGCGTCACTGAAGCCAGGCGGTCGGTATACCACCGACCGTGCTGCGGTATTCTATGTAATGGGAACCCCGTTATACTGTCAGTGGCTCTTGAGCGCCTCTCAATGGTGTTCTCCTTGTCGCTCGCTGCCGCCGCAGCCGGGTAGCGAAAGCTACGCGCTGAATGTGGACGGGCGTCATGTTCGCGGGCGTGGCGCGTTGTGGGGTCCGAGGCACCGCCTCGATGTGCGCTGGTGGCGGTGTCCGCGCTGTCCATTGGACGCCCGCCACGAGCAGCGGCGTTTCCACTTCTTGCACGTTCGTCGCTGCTTTTTGATAGCGCACGCGTGTTTAACACCACGAGCGCATCGCTGCTCGACCGATGCGTCTGCTGACCACCGATCCTTCCGCTCGGCGGTGAAGATCTGGAGGTCGTGCCGCGAGATGGAGATACCAATTCGATTCTACTGCTGCTTCGAGCAGCAGCATCTTGGTTGGCGGATGTCGATGTCGATGGTGTTCCTCGACCGCCGCTCGCGCTTCACCTCGTACTCGTGCGCGCGACATCCTCTGCTCGCTAATGTCGATTACTTGTGTCGCGCGCAAGAGAGCGATCCAGTGCGCCGGCACGCAGTGTCTCGTCCTCGCGCGCGTGACTGTCGATACGTCTTGCTCTCGCGATCTCGTCACTTGCTCTTGGCGACCGTGGGGTGCTGCTCGTGTCTTCACGCGTTCCGACGTTCATTCGCATGCCTTCCGTTGCCATTTGCGAGCGATCGATCACACTCGGGGTCGCTGACTCCACTTTACTCTCTGGAGAGCCTCTCGCTCTGCGGATCGGCTTGGCGCCGGCGTGCAGGCGCCAGATGCGGGGACTCGCCTTGATGGCGGTCGTCGAGGCACTGCGGAGGAGCTTGTTGGCAATCTTCTTCAGCAGACCGAGGTCCTCCGTGAGCACCTTAAAGTTCCTCGTCGCGACGTTGCCGATCGACCCGAACACGATCGCAGAGAGCTTGATGCTCCATCCTTGGCGCTCCAGGTGGCACGCAAGCGGCGCGTACTTCCGCACCTTGACGTCGTGCGCGAACGCGAAGTTCGAGCTGCCGGGATCGTCGCCTGTCTGATCCTCGAACGTGACAACGACGTCGGTGATCACCGCCGTCCTCGACGGCCGGTCGAAGGGCTGAATGTTCGGTCTGAGGGCGGCGCCAGCATAGCCATCGACCTGCTCCTCGAAGTGCGCCGTCAGCGCGCCTTGTGAGCGCTCAACCACCGCCTCGATCTTCTTATTGACGAGGATAAGAACGTTGTCGTGCCGCCCTCGGATGATCTCCCCGCTGCCTCTACAGTGGTTGAGCACGTGCGGCAGCATCTCCGCGTGTGTGCAGCCTCGAACACGACACACTGGAGTGCGCAGCTGACGCATGCGCTTGAGCACTGCGCGCGTACACATCAAATTGAGTCGCGCGTGGATGGCGAACCAAAACTCGGCATCGCTGCGGCCGTTACCACGGTTCATGAAGGCGCTGCCGAGCTGCCCGTGATCTCGGACTGTGCGTCCTTGGTCCGACGCCGCCTTCCACTCGGCGAGCGCCTGCAGCTTGATAAGAGGGGGAGCGGGAGAGTATCGATCGCGAGGGGTGTCTAAGAAGGGTGGGGACGGCGCACGCGCTCATCCCCGCTACCAAAAATTCTACGGTGGAGTTACTCAAAAGAGCATTCCTGTGACATTACAGCACCAGCGTGCAAGGGGCCTGCTCCGTCACATGTCAACCGCCTCAAGGATCGCGGTCAAACACCCGTCAGGTAAGTATGAGTTGTTTTTTCTTCCCTCCTTCAGGTAGTATTTCTGTCTGCAGTCACGCGGACTATTACTTGTAATACTTCTGTTTATCTCAATTTCCACCTCTATTTGATGTTAATTTGTCAACTATACAGGATACCTCGGATAATTACGTGTTTACTCAATCTTGCTAAAGTATCAAAAGTATCAGTGAGGAAACTTTCGCTGGGAAACTGATACTCATAGTCACCTTCACTCAACACCAAAGTACCAAACCGTCCCATTTCCTCTCTCAACCGCCATGACGGTGCTGCTGCCCACGAGTGTCGCGAACGCCAACTGGTTCTTGCTCGCCGGCGTATGGGCGCCCGCCGCCGCCGTCGTTGCGGTGCTGCACCCGACGTGGCGCGCACACCCTCTGCTGCTGCCGCTCGCGCAGCGGCGAGTGGCGGTGCTTTGGACGCTGCTTTTCCTCTCGGCGCTCAGTGCTGTGCTCGGCGTGGCCCTCGAGGTGTACTACTCGCATGCGTGCGCCAATAGTCCCGTGTTTCACCGCGAGATCGAGGACTTGGCGCGCTTCGTCTACCGGCTCTGCGCGCGCTCGGGCGTGTCGTCGTGGGTCATGTTCGGCAACCTGCTCTTCGTGCTGCGCGGGCAGAGCGGCATCCCCGTCGGCGACACGGACTCGGACGTCGGCGTGCAGAAGGTCGCCTTCCTCGACACCTTCCAGTCCGTCGCCAACTTCTCCGCCGTCGCGCGCCGCGAAGCGTACCTCGAGCTGCAACGCGTGGTTTTCGTCACTTACCATACCGACCGTGAGCTCGTGCAGATCTACTTCGACGAGGCCAAGCGCGGCTCGCATGCCGACATCTGGCTCTACAAGGAGGAGGTGGACCCGACCACGCGCGCGCGCTGGCTCGTGAACGACGACCGCACGATCCGTGCCAAGCGCCTGCCGTACGAGCACGTGCTGCCGCTGCGCGAGGAGCCCGCGTGGTTCCTCGGCGCGCGGGTGGGCGTGCCGCGCAACGCGTCGCTGCTCGCGCAAGCCGAGTACGGCGAGTCCTTCATGACGCCCATGGTGACGCGCATGGAGTGCGTCGAGAACGTGCTCAACGGCTACACGTTCTACCACGAGGGCGCTTCCAAGAGACGGCACTACGCGTTCTTCCTGCTCAGCGCGATGGCCATCGCGCTGACGATCGCGTATTTCGTGCCGGCGCTCCACCAAGTGCTCGTGACGCCGGGGAAGTCCGCTCACCCGTGGGTCAACACACGCGAAAAGGACTATGTGTAGAGGAGTGCAGGCACGTGATGTTTGCAGCCCGCCAACGCGAGCGCCCGCGCTCCAACTAGAAGACACGTGCCAATGGATCGTTCTCCTCAGTTCTTGAGCAGCTTCTCAATGTCCATCCACTCGAGCGCCTCGAACTCCTCGTTGTGGATCAGCGTGCCTTCCTCGAGGCGGTCGAGGTAGAGCACGCCGTTGAGGTGGTCGGTCTCGTGCTGGAAGATGCGCGCGGGGAAGTCGCGCAACGTCTTGTGGAAGAGCCGCCCGTCGACGTCGCTGTACTGCACCTTGATCTCCTGCGCGCGCGCCACGACGCCCGAGTACCCGGGCACGCTCAAGCAGCCCTCGAAGTCCTTCTTCTTGCGCGCCGACATCTCCAGGATCTCTGGGTTGATCACCGCCTGGTACTCGAGGCGCTCGCCGAGCTCCTCCTCGTTCTGCGGGAACGTGCGCAGCATAAGGAACATGCGCAGGTTGTGGCCGAGCTGCGGCGCCGCGATGCCCACTCCTGCCTCCGCCCGCTGCCGCACACGACACACAACACGCATATTCGACACATTAGCTTCACACACGACGGCGTCTACGGCACCCGCAACTGGAGACGGCGCCACGCACGACTTCCTCCTCCATCTGCTGCAGGAGGCGGCGGATCGCAGGCGCGCGCACGTCCGCCACCGACTTGGACACACGGCGCAGCGCTGGAGTTACGCAGTGAGCTGTGAGTGAGGGTCCATATGCCTGGGCTGCCTACAGATCATCTCAACCACGGCAGTTGCAGCAGCAGCGCACCAGGGTTGCCGAGGAACACGACCATCGCTGCTGGTGCTGCTGGTGCTTGGTGAACGAGAGGACACGCTAGTCTCCTTGTAAGTACGAATTATGAGAGGATCCGGATCTTGCATGAAGTGCACACCGTGCGCCAAACACATCCAAGGGCGCCACAGCGCGCAATGAGAGCACCTTCACGCAGCAGCGAGCGCCAAGCACCTGGCGTTCGTCTCCATCGATCTTGGTTGTCGTTGCCGACCGCGTCGATCTTTCGACTCCTGCACAGCCAAAAAATCGTAGCGAACCCACAGCTAATGCCGTGCGAACTGGCCCATTGGCAGATCGAGCTGGACGATCTTCTTCTCTAACAGCCACAGGCAGCACCCCGCACGCACGCCTGGCATCCGCTACGGCCTTGGTGTCGCTCGCTGTCGCTTTTGCTTGTCATGCCACGTTGGTTCTCAAGGATTTTTGAGCAAAATGATCCGAAAGGGTAACGAATGTAACCAAAGTGTAACCATTGTATTCAGGCACTGTTTGGCAGAAGCTGCATGCATACTTGCTTTGGGAGCGTAACCTAGGTTACAAATTTCGGTAATACTTTCTGAGCACACAGAAATAGAAGCCCCCTCTTCCCTCCCAACCGGACGACAAGCGCGAGCGTGAAGAAGGAAGGCAGACTAGAGGTCGGCGGACGAGCGGGGAGGCGGCATTCGCGCTCCAGAGCCGCCAGAGAGAGTCGAGTTGGAAGAAAGAGAGAGAGAGCAGAAATACCACTCAGGTGCGTGAAGGAATATGCGCGAGAAGCGCCTCTCGTCCGTCGCATGGGCGTGGTGCGCGCTCGTGTCTTTGTATGATGCGAAACAAAGTGAACGCCCGTCCGTCCTCACGAGGCTCACTTGCTCATTCACGCGGTCTACCGCAGGTAAAGGGGAGACATGGGCTGCCAGATGTCCAGGGGCAGAGACGACGTGGTCGGCTCCACGGCGCGCACCGGCAGTTCCAAGGGCCGCGGGGCGACCGGCCGCCGCAGCGACCGCATGACGTTCCGCGACGACCTCACGTCCGACCTCGTCCAGCACACGTACGTGGACGACATCAACGACTACTTCGACTTCCATGCGACGATCGGCACGGGCCACTTCGGCGCTGTCAAGCACGCGACGTCCAAGACGTCAGGCAAGGAGTGGGCCGTCAAGGTCGTCAAGCTGAACAACGAGGTGGACAAGGACGCGCTGCGCAACGAGATCAACATCCTCAAGCGCCTGCACCACCCGCAGATCGTGCGCGTCATCGCGTCCTACGAGGACAAGGAGCACATGTACATGATCATGCAGCTCTGCAAGGGCAAGGAGCTGTACGAGCACCTCTACAAGGAGAAGCGCGAGTTCTCGGAGGAGGACGTGCGCAAGATCATCCGCGGATTGCTGCGCGCGATCGCGTTCCTACACTCGAACTTCATCACACACCGCGACCTAAAGCTCGAGAACCTGCTGCTCGAGAACGCGGAGAACCCGGGCTCGCTCAAGCTCTGCGACTTTGGGCTCAGCACGCGCTTCAAGCGCGGCGAGAAGCTCCAAAAGTCGCTCGGCACGATCGACTACGTGGCGCCGGAGGTGCTGGATGGCGAGTACAACGAGAAGTGCGACCTCTGGAGTGTCGGCGTGATCTGCTTCGAGCTGCTCACAGGCGTGTCGCCGTTCCACGCGCCGACGATCGACGAGACGATGGGCAAGATCTTCGACGGCATCCTGATCTTCGAGGACTCGATCTGGAAGAACTTCTCACCGCACGCGATCACGTTCATCAAGTCGCTCGTGAAGGAGAACGTGGACACGCGGCTGTCCGCGGAGCAGGCGCTGGACCACAAGTGGCTCGCCGACCCGGAGCAGAGCGCCACGGGCAATGCGCGGCTGCAGACAAACAAGCGTCTGCTGCTCACGAACATGCTGAGCTTCAGCCGGTGTCGGAAGATGAAGCAGACTGCTCTGCTGTCGGTCGCGCTCGGGATCTCGGAGGACCATATCCAGCAGGAGATGGCGGCGGAGGTGTTCCACTCGATGGACACGTCGAAGAAGGGCTCGCTCACGCGCAGCGAGTTCTGCAACTCGATGATCGAGTGCGGCATCTCGCAGTCCGACGCCGACGACCTCTTCACGCGCATCAACCAGTCCAAGTCTGGCAACATCAACTTCCTCGAGTTCATCGCGGCTGTGATGGACCAGCGCGAGATCGGCCAGAACACGATCAAGGAGGCGTTCGGGCTGCTGGACGGCGAGAAGAAGGGTCGCCTGTCGATCGTCGGACTGCAGGACGTGTTCAAGAACTCGATGGTGGCGGAGGACGTGAAGGAGATGATCGCGTCGGCCGACAAGAAGGGCGACGGCTTTGTCGAGTTCTCCGAGTTCCAGGACATGTTCACGCAGCCGAACTCGCCGCTCGCCAAGGTGGACGAAGTGTCCGAGTCGCACGAGGAGTTTTCCACGACCGACAGCTTCATCGGCAGCGAGTCGGACCTCGAGAAGCACCGGCGCAGTAACGCGGCACCGACGACGCCGTCCGTGAGCAGCAGCGAGGTTGCCACAATTTCACCCGAAAGCGTTGTCCTCGAGACGCCGACCTCAGTTCTCCTGTCGTCGACACCCGACAAGAGCACGGCGAGCACCACAATACCTGCTGCCATGATCACCCCGGCGCCGGTGCCAGCTGGAAACATCAGCGCCTAAGTCGCACGAAGTGCGGGAGCCCGACATTTGTTATTTGGTCGCGATGGTAGCAGCAGACTATACAATAGAGTTGTTTGTGTATCAGAGCGAGGCACCGAAATTGAACTTGAAGTCTGCGGTTGGTGGCGTGTCGAGGGTTCTGGTGGTGCTGCTGTCGTCGTCTCCTCCAGCCACGTCGCTGGAGCCGCCGCTCGCCAGCTTCTTCTTCTTGCGCTCCTCCCGCTGCGCCGTCGCCGCGAGATTGCGCCGCCCGAGTCCGTAGCGCAGCTGCATCTTCGCCGTCTCGGACTCGGAGCCCGTCGCCTTGCGCAGCTTCAGATATGACGAAGGCGGCGAGGCTTGCTTGGAAGCTGCTGCTGGCGTTGCAGCGTTGCTGGCTGAAGAGCTGGACGCTGAAGCGGACTGCGTCGTCGTGCTCGCCGTCTTCTTCTTCTTCTTCTTCTTCGTCTTTGCTTGTTTCTTCTTGTCGTTCGCGTCGGCGTTGGTGTTGCTACTCGCTGTAGCGGTGTCAGCAGCCTCGCGCGGCTGATGCTGGGCTGACGTCGGAGTGGGGTTGTCAGCTCCAGTAGGTGCGTTGCTCTCCGTCGCTCGCGCGTCGCTGTCGTGTACGGCTGCAGTTGCTGTGGAGACAGGAGCCGAGTCCGCCGACGTCTTCTTGCTCTTGTTGCGCCGATGTCTCCGTCGGCTGCTGACACTGCTGCTGGTCGCTGCAGTGTCCATGTCATTGAGATCGAATGAGAAGTGGAAGCTCACGGGTGGCTGTCGCTCCCCGCCTTCACGGTCAGCTTCGACGGCATACTCCGCGCTCCCGTCTGCCGGTTCCTGCTGCTGCTGCTGCGGGACAATCACTCTGCGCTTCGTTCGGAAGTGCGACGCGAGAGTCGCGTGCGGCGCCATCATGAGCTGCTCGTGTGTGCTGCTGGTGAGGATTGCTGGATGTGATTGTCAAGAGTGAAATTCGTATTTTAACGGATCTTTTCCCGCGTTTTGCCAAATTGACAACAGCAACATGGGCAAGAAGGACGACTTCGACGACGACGACGACTTCTCGCTGGACGACGACGGCTCCGACGACGCGTTCTCCGCCGCGTCCGAGGAAGAAGACGATGACGACGACGGCGGCGAGAGCGACGACTCGGCGGGAGGGTCGGACTTTGGTGATGACGACGACGACGCGCCGAAGCCCAAGCGCGCCAAGAAGGAGGCGCCAGCGCCGAGGAAGGCCAAAGCCCCCGCTGCTTCTGCGAAATCCGCGCCGGCCAAGAAAAAGGCACCAGCAACCTCTGCAGCGAAGAAGACGGCAGGCGCAGCAGCAGCTCCCAAGACCAAAAGCAGCCCCGTGAAGAAACAGTCGGGAGCAGCAGCATCTGCAGCTTCAGCGCCGGCAGCGCCGACCATCAAACCTGGCGACGCGAAGAGCGCCGTCCTCGACTACATGCGCAAGGTGCGCTTTCTGCAGACAGCAACGGCAGTTTGAGATGCTGTAGCTAACGCTGACAATCTGTGTGTCGTTATGTTCTGCGCAGACGAATCGACCATACAGCATGCTGAATGTGTTTGAGAACATGCATCGCGCGATCGCCAAGCCGTCGCTCACCAAGATCCTCGACGATCTTTGTGACAAGTGCGTGCTGCAGTGAACGCGGGTTGAGATGCTCGCTTTGGCGCTCATTTGTATGCTTGCAACTATGATATCTGTGCTCGGTGGTTGTCAGAGAGGAGCTGGTGGGCAAGACGTACGGGAAGGCCAAGATCTACTACATGAACCAGAACAAGCTGCCGGTGCCGTCCGAAGAGGAGCGCGCGAGCGTTGAGCAGCAGATCACGACCACAGAAGCTGATTGCGCGGCGCTCGAGCAGGAACTTCGCGCGAGCGAGGCGACGCTGGCTGGCATCAACTCGCAGATATCTGACGCGGACCTCGAGAGCACGCTCGCGTCGCTCGCTGAAGAGCAGGACGCGCTCGAGAAGAAGCTCGCATCGCTGCACCAACCGGGACTGAAGCCGGTGTCGCCCGGCCGGAAGGACGCGCTCAAGCGCAAGTTCAACAAGTACCGGGTGCGTTCGTCCGTTGGTGTGATTTGCGACGTCAGAGCTTGTGTAATGGGGCATTTGCTGCGTACAGACTGCGTGGGTGCAGCGCAAGCGGATCGTCGTGGACGCGGTGAACCAGGTGGCCGACGGCATGGAGAAGAAGCCGAAAGCGGTGTACGCCTTGTGCGGCATCGAGACGGACGAGGACGCGGGCGTGAAGCAGATCCCGCCAGCGAGCATTATTTAGGCAGGCAGGCAGTCGAACGAGGTGTTGCATCGCGTTCGCCGAGCGTAAGTGTTGGAAGTGGGGGTGGCCTTCATGACTTCAACGTTGGCGCCAAGTGTCCATTTCGCGCGGACATCTTGGAGTGTCACACTGCAACATCCGCAACATCGAGCGATTCAAACTTTGACACGTGGTTTGAGTCAGAGTGGGACGATTTGGACATTGAGCGGGCCACATTGTGGGCCACCACTTGGCTTACACAAAGCTCGCGGCGGCGGCACGAACTCTGCTCTGTTGTTCTCACGAGAGCTTGTAGCTCGTAGCTCGTAGAGTCCACGAGGTTTCGTGCTCTTGTAATAGAACTCACCGCAACGCGTGCATCGCATTGTATGATGTGCGCAATGTGGCGGTCCATCAACTTTCATCTGGATTTCGCTCATCTCTCTCTATCCATGTCTATTTGCACTATTTCGCATCCTACCTGATCTATTCGATGCAATATCAGCTTCCTATTCGTCTACAGTAGTAGTTTCATATATACTTTATTTGTAATAACTAAATTTTATAATACTAATTACTCATATTCCAAAATTCTTTAGGCTTTATACACAATTATTAGCAACCTCGCCAGATGAGCAGTCCCTCTGTCAGTCTCGAATTGCCCGCGAACCGCTCGCCCGCACCAGCAGCTCTTCCTCCCTCCGTGCCGATCCCCTCGCCTCGCCTCCCCCATGTCCGACATCATCGCGAACGTCGTGGGCAACGTGGCGGTGGAGATCGTGGCGGCGGCGTCGCTCGCGGCCGCGTCCGTGGCCGTGGCCGCCGTCTACTCCGGCTGCCACGCAGCGCAGTCGCGTAAGCGCAAGCACCCTGAGGAGCGCGAGGACAAGCTCAAGCTCCGGCGTCACGAGCCGGAGAAGGAGCACGAGAAGCACGCGCACGCGCACCACGGCTCCAACGGCGCCACGTACACCACCGAGGTGGTCGTGGACGAGCTCAAGCGCAAGGCCGTCGGCAAGTGGCGCACCAAGGTCGTCTACACCTTCCTGGACGACCGCGGCAACGAGACGGTCAACTACACGTACGAGGACATCGACCGCGCCGCGCGCCGCATCGCCGGCACGCTGCAGGCCGAGGGCAAAGTGCGCAAGGGCGACCGCGTCATGCTCTGCTACCCGCCGGGCCTCGACTTCGCGCTCGGCTTCTGGGGCTGCCTCTACGCCGGCGCTATCGGCATCCCCGTGTACCCGCCGTACCCGGGCACGCTCGCGAAGGACCTCCCCAAGTTCAACCGCATGGTCGAGGACTCGGGCGCCAAGGTCATCCTGACCAACAAGACGTACCACCTCGCGAGTAAGATGGCGACCGTCAAGGGCTTCTTCAGCGTCGACAAGAAGGCGACCACGTGGCCCGCGGACGTCAAGTGGTTCACAACTGACTCGATCTCGGATTCAGCCGCAAGCCTCTACGACGACTCGAAGCTCAAGCTCAACCTCGACGACCTGGCGTTCTTCCAGTACAGCTCGGGTTCCACGTCGGCGCCGAAGGCCGTCATGATCTCGCACGGCAACCTGCGCGCGCAGCTCAAGACGTGGGACAGCATCCTGCTCACGGACACGCTCGTGTCGTGGCTGCCGTCGTACCACGACATGGGGCTCGTCGGCTTCATCATCACACCGTGCATCACCGGCGCCAGGTGCGTGTCCATGTCGCCCATCAGCTTCATCAAGGACCCGGCGATGTGGATGCGCATTGTGACCAAGTACAAGGCGACGCACGTGTGCGCGCCGAACTTTGGCTACGCGCTTGCGGCACGCAAGACCAGCGACGCTGAGGCGGCGAAGATGGATCTGAGCACGCTCAAGCAGACCATCTGCGCGGCCGAGCCGATCCGGCGCGAGTCGCTCGACGCGTTTACGTGCAAGTTCCAGAAGGCGTCGGGCTTCGACCCGAAGACTTTCAACTGCGGCTACGGACTCGCGGAGGTGACGCTTGTGTGCACGGGCCAGGACCCGCTTGAGCGCCACCTGCCGACGATCCTCAACATCAAGAAGTCGACGGTCGAGGCGCAGCGCAAGGTCGTGATCGCTGCGGCGAATGAGCCCGCGGAGAACGTGATGACGCTCGTGGGCTGCGGCAAGGCAATGCCGACGTTCGACGTCTTGATCGTGGACCCGGACTCGAAGAAGAAGCTCAAGGAAGGGCAGGTGGGCGAGCTCTGGGTGGAAGGGCCGTCGGTCGCTGTGGGATACTGGAACCGCCCGGAGTACACGGAGGAGATGTTCGGCGCGCAGCTCGCGGGTGAGAAGGACCCAACGAAGGTGTACCTGCGAACGGGCGACCTGGGCTTCCTGCACAAGGGTGAAGTGTTCGTCACTGGCCGTCTGAAGGACTTGATCATCATCCGCGGTCGCAACGTCGTTCCGCAGGATGTGGAGGCGTCGATCGAGCGCGCGCATGACCACGTCCGCCCGGGCTGCACGGCTGCGTTCTCGATCGAGAAAAACCAGGAGGAGGCGCTCGTGCTCGTCGCTGAGGTGAAGAACGGGTCGTCGAAGGAGGTGTGCGAAGAGGTGTGCCGCGAAATCGTGAAGGTTGTGCTGGCGGAGCACCAGCTCCGCTGTGAGGGGATCGTGTTGCTTCGCCAGAAGACGATCCCGAAGACCACGAGTGGCAAGATCCAGCGCAGCGCGGCGAAGGACAAGTACCTTTCGAACGGCTTCGTGAAGCCGCTGTACGAGTACAAGTCGAAGGACGCTCACCAGGCTGTGCCTGCTGCTTCCCCCGCTCGCGTGGCGAAGGACCCGGAGGTGGAGCGCGAGACGGACGCGACTGTGGCGAAGCCTGCCCAGAAGCCCGAGGATATCAAGTCCGAGGAGCAGATCTTGGCGTGGCTCGTCGAGCGCATCGCAAAGGAGGTGGAGTCGGGTGAGGACGGCTCGTCGGCTGCGGCGGTCGATCCGGCGACGCCGTGGGCGGAGTATGGCCTGGACTCGATCGCGATCGTCGGGCTGTCGTCCGAGCTGGGTGAGTTCCTGGGCTGCATCGTGCCGCCGTCCGCGTTCTTCCAGTATGACTCGCCGCTGAAGCTCTCGAGCGCTCCTGGACTCGCGACGGGAGAGCTGCAGACGGACGAGACTGAGCACGGATCGGGGGCCGAGCTCGCCAAGTCGGTCGAAGAGATCGACGAGTCGTGCTACGACTTCACGCAGTTCCCAGAGGTCCGAGGTCTGTACGACCAGATGCAGGAGTTCGAGGCTGCGGGCTTGCGCGTGCCGTTCCTCGAGACGCTCACGCCGGAGAAGCGCCAGATGGTGAACTTCAACACGTACAACTACCTCGGCAACGCGTCGAACCACGACGTGGCGTTGGCGTCGAAGAAGGCGATCGAGGAGTACGGCACGACGATGAGCTCGTCGCCGATCGTGGGGCAGACGCAGGTCAACGTCGCGCTCGAGGAGGCGCTGTGCACGTTCTTCCGCGCCGAGGCGAGCGTTCTGTTTGTCGGCGGCTGGGTCTCGAACGTCACGACGATTGACGCGCTCGTGTCCAAGGGCGATCTGATCCTCTGCGACGCGCTGAACCACAACTCGTGCGTGACCGGCCAGCGCCTGAGTGGCGCGGCGATCCTGCCGTTCCCGCACAACGACGTGCAGGCGCTCGAGCGCATGCTTGCGCAGCTGCGTACCAAGTACCGCCGCGTGCTCATCGTGATCGAGGGCGTCTACTCGATGGACGGCGACATCCCGAACCTCCCGGAGATCATCCGCATCAAGAAGAAGTACAAGTCGATCCTGTTCCTGGACGAAGCGCACTCGTTCGGCACGATGGGTGGCAACGGCAGGGGGCTGGTGGAGCACTTCAACGTCGACCCGAAGGACGTCGATGTGCGCATGGGCACGATGAGCAAGGCGCTGGGCTCGGTGGGCGGCTTCATTCTCGGCACGACCGCTGTCATCAAGTACCTGAAGCACTGCGCTGGCGGCTTCGTGTTCTCGGTTGGTCTCGCGCCGGCGTGTGCGGCGGCGGCGCTCAAGTCCATTGAGCTCATGTCCAACAGCCCGTCGCGCACGCTCAAACTGCAGGAGCGTAGCAGCTACTTCTTCGACTTGTGCGTGAAGGCGAACCTGACGATCCCGGAATCGACGTTCCGTGGCGCGCCGGTGGTGGTGGTGATCATCGGTTCGACGATCGCGACCGCGAAGGCGTCCGAGTACCTGGCGGAGAAGGGCAAGGTGAACGTCAAGCCGATCGTGTACCCTGCTGTGGAAGAAGGCAAGTGCCGCCTGCGCTTCTTCATCTCGGCGCTGCACACGAAGAAGCAGCTTGAGCACGCCGTGGAGACGCTCTCGGCGTATCTGGCGCAGCTCCCCAAGTCGTCCGCCGTTGTCGCGAAGGCGAGCAGTTCGGTGACTGTCGTGAGCGAGGCGAGTGCCAAGAAGGCGAAGAAGAAGAAGGCGTCCAAGGCGGTGCTCGTCGAAGAAGTGGCGGTGACGTCGTCCGAGTCGCAGTCGTTCTCGGAAGAGGTGGTGGCCACTACCACGACGTCGACGGTGGTCACGACCTCTTCGTCCTCGGTTGTGGTCGTGACGGCGTCGTCCAGCTCGCTGTCGCCCTCGGACGCGTCGACACCGTCGAAGAAGCGCAAGCAGAAGAAGAAGGCGCCGAAGGTGAAGAACTAGAGAAACCTGCGCGGCGCTGGTGCCGTCAGCTTGCTCTACCCGAGTGGCGCTGACGGCGTCGTTGCTGTCGCGTTCGCTCGCTGATGTGTTCGTTCGTTTTGAGCTGTTTGGGCAGCTGCCGAGGAGCAGCCTCGCGGTCGTGTGAGGAGCGTGTGCCCAGCCCCCCAATAGATCATCCTGTGCATTCCCCGTCGTGGTCGCGTGCAGCTTGGTGGCGCGTGCAACTTGAAGTCGAGGCGAGTATCTTCATGGTGTGAAGCTGCCTCCCCCGCACAGGTGCTTTACTGCACGACCAGACTCCTATAAACGTGAGTGCAAGCGTGTGACAATGGTACGCGAACACCTGAACGACGGGAGTGTTACAACAGATGAAGGTGGTCAAGATGGGTCGTGTGTTGTGGGTGGAGGGTGGAGGGTATGCAGATACAGATGGGCTGCTCCGCGACGCCGACGGCCAGAATCGCTGCTTGGTCGCTTGAGCTTGACCGAGGCGAGCGGGTGCTGGTTGCGTGATGCGCAGGGCGGCTTAATTAGAGAGTACAAAGCGAGTACAAAGCGGTCGGTCACACGCACGCGAGCTTGGTGTCGCAGCTGCTGAGGCAGACGGCGAACGCCTGGAAGGGCGAGAGCGGCCACTGGAAGTCCATCGTGAACATGTCGTCCGCGACGCGGCCGAACTGCAGGATGTTGCCCATCGACGGGTCCTCCGTGTTGATGAGCTGGAAGTTCTTCACGGACGCCATCGACACGCGGCCGCCAAAGTCGAGGCAGTACGCGCCGAGGTCTTCGCGGAACACGGGCTCGCGGTTCGAGAACTTCATGAGGTCCTTGAGGTCGCCGCCCGAGAGCCGCGTCACGAGCCGGTCCTGGCGGCTCATGGGGCGCACGACCTTGGATGACACGCCGTTCTCGTCCACGTCCGGGATCACGACCCGCATCTTGCGCGGCCCGACGCTCGTGCGGTTCGGCTCGTACGTCACGCACCCGAGCTCTTCGCGGATCTGCAGCACGTTACGCACGACCATGTCGTCCGAGCTCACGGCGTCCTGGATCTTGGCGATCTTCTGCGGGTCGCGGCCGTTGTCGTAGAGCGTGAAGCACGTGCCGAGGAAGTTGGAGCCCATGCGGCCGATGCGGTTCGCGTCCGAGCACTCCTTGTCCGTGCAGATCGTGTAGTTCGCCGTCATGTTGGAGCGCACCTGGCGCCGCGCCGAGAGCAGGAACCGGTCCTCCTCCTGCGTGCCGATCTGGCCCTGCAGGTACAGCTCGTAGCCGTACTGCTTGAACATACCGCGGTAGACCTGCTTGACGTAGCACCGGATGATGCCGGCGTCCAGCGGCACGGGCTGGAGCGCCATCTTGTGCATGTCCTGGAGCTCAAGCTTCTGCAGCGGCTGCAGCACGAGCGGGTCGCACACGCCGCGGCAGAGCGGGCAGCTCCCGGACTGGCCCAGCCACGCCATGATGCAGCGGTAGTGCACGAACGCGCCGGTGCACTGGCCCGTGCAGGGAAGCGGGTACGCCTTGCGGCGCGCCGAGAACTCGTCCATGCAGATGAGACAGCCCTCTGCGTCTGTGGGGGTCGTCGCGGCATCCTCTTGCAGCTCCTTCGCGGGCGGCGGCAGCTGCTTGGACTCGAGCTCGTCGTCCACCTCGCCGTCCTCTTCCTCCTTGTGCTCCTCCTCTCCGTCATCTACCTTGGCGTCCACCTCGTCGGCGAAGGTTACGCGGATCTCCGCGTCCAGGGCCGCCGCGGTCACCGCCGCCGTCGCACTCTGGTGGAACGAGCGACGCTTGGGCGAGAAGAGCGGCAGCGCCGGCGGCTGGTCCGCGAACGCGTGCGGCGAGTGGAAGACCGCGCGCGGGGACGGCGCCGCGCCAGCGCCAGCGCCATCGGTGTTGCTGCCGCGCCGGCCGCTGGCGCTGCGCGGCGAGATGGCGAGCGTGAGCGACTCCTCGTACTGGCGCAGCAGGTTGGGCACCGCGGCGTCCGACGCCATCGCCAGCGGGTGCACGGCGAGCGTCTGCTGCTGGTCGCTCATGCTCATGCTCGTGCCGCGTCGTCAGCTGCGTCTTCTTCCGAGCCTGAGCGCGCAAGTTCTATTGTGGGCGAAAAGAGAGAGAGAAAGCGAGAGAGCGAGCAGTTTGACTCGGAGTTTGTATGCCCAGAAACAGAAGGCGCACTTCTTTTCTTCACTATAGCAGTGCTGGAAGAAGTGAAGACGAAAGATAGGGATCATAAGAATGATGCTGCAGCCCCTACAACGTGCTCTCGCGACACATACCGCTAGTATACTAGACCATGCAACCAAGCATGCGTGTACATGCTCGTGCATCTGCTTCGCATTGCGTGGCGTTCGCCTCGCGTCGCCTGACGATAGTCCACATTTATTTTCTGTCTCTTATAGTTAGACTGGCTTTTTGAATACTCTAAAAGCTTGAATTAATTCCAAGGAGAAGATCGGTTCTTTTGACACGTCACAATTTGGTAAAGAACTGTATTATTGAAGCACAATCTCAACGCACTGACCAAGCAACCTCGGCGACATCGACGGCGGTTGCTCGAGCGCTTGAGCAAACGAAGGCGATTGTTCGGGGAACCGACCCCGCCGCTCCGCCAAAGGCGATCGCGCCTTGCCAAAACCACTAATGCCACATTCAGATTTGCATCAGAGCGCACGCAGAGGGCCCAGGTCGACGCTAGACACTTGGAGGCTAGACTTGAAACAAGGGCAGAAAACAACCACCTGCGCCATTGTGTCCCCAGAATGGTTCAGTCGGGAGGTGGCGCGGCACTTGTGACTACCAGTTCCGTTCGCGACGAGCGCGCATGAGCAACGCATAAAGACAGCAGAGTTGCACCACGCGGAGGTGGAACGTCGTTGTGAGAGGTGTCGGATCCATATCCAAGATACCCGGTAGACTCACTGATCTCGTGGTTCGGCCTGCGCAACGAGGCCGACGAGGGCCAGGACGTCGGTTGGTAGGCGAGCTTGCAGTTGGCGAGGGAGCTCGCACCTCCTGCGCCTCCAGTTCCATCAGCTCCCCTGCCCTAGATTTACCAGACTCTCCTGACTCTCCAGTCGCGCCGCCACCACACAAGAGACAGCGATTTGGCCAAACCCAAGACTCACCTGCAGCCTAGGCGAACTCGGTCAACACAGCGAAGCTAGTGCGCACCTCTGTCAATAGCACCATGAAGGTTTGTATCTACCCGACCACCTCACAAAGACTTCTACTTGACAAAATGTTCGCGACCCAGAGGGCTTTGTACAACAAGATGGTGGCACTCTACCGAGCCCATCGCGTCCGCAACATCGAGCAGCCGCGCAGGGTGCGCGCACCAGTACCTGCAAAGAAGAACATTCGGCGGCACTGCAAATCGGAGTGCTGCGTGTCGCTACATAACATTGCATGTTGACGTGTTCCCATCCGCCTACAGGGATCTCGTGTCGGCATTTAAGTCGTCGCAGACACTGTTCCTGAAGCTGACCGATGCGTGTCGCAGGACGACGTTCTCTGTGACCAACTTCAAGAGCATGACGGCTAAGTAGAACTCGATCCGCGTCGCGGTCAACAAACAGACGACCAAAGGAACTGGAGCTGTCTCCTATAACAATGTCGCTGTAGGCAACAACGCAGTGTGGTTCCACAATCGCTCTTTTGCCTCCTACCGGTGGATTCGGACACCAAACCAATTGTCGCCGATCCAGTACTCCATTCGACTCCAGCGCCTCCGCTCGGGTGAGTTCTACCTCTGTGTGCCTCGCTATATCGTCTTCGTGCAGACTCAGTCGACGCGTGTGTACTCCATTGATCCTGGCGTCTGCAGCTTTGCGACCGTGTAATACCCCAGCGGCAGACCGTTCAGTGTATGGGACGAACAGGAGAGGATCAAGGGGCGATTCAAGCGAGCAGATCACCTTCGCGAGGCGACTGCTATGGTCGAACGATAGTCGAAGATGGAAGCTGGACACGTGGACCCACGAGATTGTACACAGCCAAGGGTGCGAACTTGCGTGAAGGCGCGACTGACTCGTCAGAAGCGAGTGCGACGCGAATGACGCAGAGACTACCACAGCGAGGAGTATCGTCTTCGTCGCGAGTTGCGCTTCACGCTACGCAAGATCACTCGCCTCATCACGGATATGCATCAAAAGCTGTCCTACTGGCTGTCGACGCACTACACGGTAATGATCCTCCCCACCTTCCCGACCGCTGACCTGGCTCGCCGTGAACGTGGGAATGGTAGACATTGCCAGATCCTCTCGGCCACTGCGTGGATGGTGATGGCGCAGTCTCACTGTCGCTTCAAGATGCTGCTCAAGAGCAAGATGACACGAACGATAGACCAGGTGATCGATTGCACCGAGGAATACACATCGAAGATGTGCTCGCACTGCAGCGTCGTGAGCATGCATCCCAACGGCAGCGACACATTCCGCTGCTTCACATGCGGACTCGTTCGAGATCGAGTTTAATGGTGCCAAGAACATCTTGCTGAAGAACGTCAGTCTGCCGCCGACACGCTAGGAACTCGGTGCGCACATGATGCGGTGGTGCCAACACCGCGGCGTCCTGCTGCAGCTCCTCTTTGGAGCCGTGGGCTAAGTGGCCCACGTGGAGATGGTGATGGAGCAAATGGTTTTATATTTTGGTCACAATCTGGTCTAAACTCTGACTTTCTTCTTGATGTAAGCTGCGCCGATGATGACCGTGCCCTCCGACGCCTCTGCGGCCGCCGCCGCCGCCGCCTCTGGCTCCGCCACCTCCGGCTCGCCGCTGGCCGCCTGGCTGCGCGTCGCGTTCTGGCGCAAGCCGCGCCACTTGCTGCGCGACGACGGTGGCGGCCACCACCCGCACCGGCGCTCGCCCAGCAGCAACAGCGCCACCACCAGCAGCACCAGCAGTTCCTCCGATAGTATGAGGACGGCTAGTGAGCATGACGCAGCACCGGCCGGCGAGATGCAGCGCACACTCGGGCTCTTCGACCTCGTGATGATCGGCATCGGCGGTACCGTGGGGTCGGGCGTGTTCGCCACCGCGGGGCTCATCGCGCGCGCCTACGCCGGCCCCGCCGCCGTGCTCAGCTGGCTCGTGGCGGGCGCCGGCTGCGTGCTCAGCGGCTTCTCGTTCATGGAGCTCGCGTGTTTGCTACCGTCCACCGGCAGCACGTACGCGTACGCGTACCACGCGCTCGGGGAGCTGCCTGCTATGGCCGCCGGCTTCCTGCTCTCGCTCGAGTACGGCGTCTCGAGCGCCGGTGGCGCGCGCAGCTGGAGTGACAAGTTCACCAACTGGATGGAGACGGAGCTGCAGATGCGCGGCCCCGCGTGGATGAAGCCCGAGGGCTCCACCGTCGACCTCTACGCTGGGCTGCTCATGGCCACGTGCGTCGCCATCGTGCTCTGCGGCATGCAGGCCGGCAAGCTGTTCGTGAACGTCGTGACGATGACCAAGATCAGCGTCGTGCTCTTCATCATCGTCGTCGGTCTCTCCCAGTTCGACGCCGAGAACATCACGCCGCTCGTCCCGCCAGCCAGCACGAGCGCGGTGACGGGACACGTCGAGTTCGGCTGGCCGGGCGTGTTCCTCGGCGCGAGCGCGAGCTTCTTCGGCTACATCGGCTACGACGAGGTGTGCTGCCTTGCGGGCGAGGCGAAGAACCCGACGCGCAACATCCCGCGGGCCGTGATCGGCACGATCGTCGGTGCGGCGCTGCTGAGCACGCTCGCGACCTTTTCGCTCGTGGGGATGCAGAGGTACACGAGCATCGACACGGGCGAGTCGTTCGGCAAGGCATTTGAGCACGTCGGGCTCCCGTGGGCCGCGACGATCGTCACGACGGGCGAGGTGTTCACGATGCCGATCACGACGTTCATCGGCTTCCTCGCTCAGCCTCGCGTGCAGTACGCGATGGCCAAGGACGGGTTGCTCCCATCAGTCTTTGCGCGTGTCGACGAGAACGGGAACTTGTTCCACGGCACGCTCCTCTGCGGCATCGCGATCACGACGATCGCCGTGTTCGTGCCGTTCCGCATCCTCTGGAACTTCATCTCGCTCGGCATCCTCGTGGCGTTCAACCTCACGAACGCCTCGCTGCTGCTCGTCCGCGCGGGCCAGCTCCAAGAGCGCGCAGGCGGCTCGAACGCTTCGTTCCACAACGCGCACGGGGCGCTCATCGGCGGGTTCCTCGTGACGTCGTTCTTCGCGGCGTTCCACTGGCAGAAGAGCGTGATCGCGTTCGTCCCGATCCCAGCGGACGCGAGCGCGATACCGCTGCTCGACGTTTACATGGACACGCTCGGCGCGCCGGTCGCAGCGTTCTTCACGGCCGTCGCCGTCGGGATCATGTGTATGATCAAGTACATCGAGGTGGTGACCTCAGCCGAGTCGTCCGACCTTGACACAGCGCACAGCGGCCACAGCAGAGACGGGAAGAGGAAGTCAAGCGACGCTGGTATCGGCAGGAAGGAGATCGTGCTCACAGACACTGCAGCGGAGCTCACGAAGCTCAAGAAGCGTCTCGACGACGAGCACCCGGGGAACAACCTGCGCGCGCGAACGCTGAGCAGCGAAGGAGACGACGAGGACCATGAGAACCACCTGGAGGCCGGACAGTCGAAGACGAAGGCGGTCGGTGGAGAGAGTCGCCGGCTGGACGCGCTCAGTCCGATCGACTTGATGAGCGACAACGAAAGCGAAGCGGATGTCACTAGTGAGGCAGCGAGTGGGGATGACGACGAAGGCGACGACGACCGCATGATGTTCCGCGCCCCACTGGTGCCGTTCGCGCCGTGTGTCGCGATCTTCTTCAACTGGTTCCTGTTCGCGCAGATGGACGCGTCGAGCGTGCTGCTCATCGCTCTCTGGCTGCTGCTCGCGCTCGCCGTGTACGTAGGTTACAGCCGCCACCACAGCCTGGCGCACCAGGAGACCTTGTACCACCGCGTGGACGTCCAGTCGTAAAACACTCACTTGAGGACGGAGAGCGAGACGATAGATCCTTTGCATCGAAGCTGATGAACACGACACTTCTACCACTTACTCGCTCCACACAAAGGTTGGCGGTCAGGGCGTTCTTCCAAACAGCACCTTCAGCATTGGTGGTGCACTCGCCAAGCGCATCGGGGCCAGGCTCAGTAGCACTCAAGGACGGCGGCGACTGATCTCAACTAGGCTGTCGGCGCACATCAAGTCGCTCTCGCTCCCAGCACGCCAGTTGCTGCGAGTGCTCAAGTTCCTCTTCGACAGACGCGGAGTGTTCGGCATTGAAAGCCGCACGTTCCATACAGCGTTCCTTGCTCGCGAAGTGATCGAGATGGCCTCGCAGACCTTCAGGCGCGCCGCTCAAGCGAGCTGCTGCCGCGGCCGTGACTTAACAACTTGTACGTTGCGCTGATCATCGTCAACTGTTGGTCGACTCCCGTGCTCCAGTACCTGCTTCGCTGCCACCAAGCCCTCGAGCGCGTCGTGTGCTCGTTCCTCGACGTGCTGATCAACATCGGGTCGACATCCTGAGCATCCTGATCCGATCGCGATCTTCCGTGCTACGAGGTGCTGTCGCCAGTGTCGCTGACGTCCACGATCGCTTCGACGTACAATGGGCTGGGATTCGAGCCCGTGATGAAGAACGGGCTCCTGTTCTCTCTCTCGACGGCCGGTATCTTCTCCAAAGTGATCTCGCACCACGGCATCTACAGCTCGCTCGGCAGTGCTGTGTCGTTGATCTACCCGTCTGGGTGTCGCGTGCGCGACTTGAGACCGGCAAGCGAGCGGGAAGCTCCCGCTCGCCATCGTGGACTTGCATTTTCCATTCTGAGTCAGGATCACTACGGAGACGCAGGAAGCCCAGCGATGAGCACAGACAAGGGTCGTTCCTAACACACAGATCTCGCTAGTCCCCTCGCGAGCTCCATACAACATGCATTGAGCTCCAAGTGCCTCAGAGTTCCGTGCGTTCGCGCACGAGCGGAACGTACGACACGCCCATGAGCTTACGCTCCGAGAACGACTGGCCCGCCCGCTCGATCTCCAGCAGCACCTGCGTCATCCCCTGCTCGCCGACTGGGACCACAAGGCGACCGCCGTTCGCGAGCTGTCCAGATAGCAACAGCACAGTGAGCACGGTCACGCCTCGTCAGCATCACAAGCACGCACTCGCCTGGTTCATCAGCGCCTGCGGAGGTTCCGTGGCCGCCGCGCCGACGTGGATGAAGTGGAACGGCGCCTCGCTTGGCAGTCCCTCCCATCCATCGGCACCTGCAGGGTATCGGGCGCATACACGCACACAAGTCGTACGTGAGTGCTGCTCTTGGGACCCTCTGGCAGAGCTCCGAACGCACGCTGGATCGACACGATGTGTCGCTCGAGCAGGTCTTTCGCTGCACGCTCCACGTTGCTCTGCGCGAACGTGACGAGTTCCGGCACGCGCTCGATGCCGAACACATGGCCACCGAGGTCCTCCACCTGCGAGCACCCGATGCCGAGTTCCTCGTGAGTTCGTCCTCGCCTCTCGTCGCCTAAAGATCCTCAGAACGTGCCATGCGCCCGAAACACGCCGTCAGGTAGCCGGAGCCGGCGCCAACGTCCAGGATCCGCGGCTGCGTCACGTTCCGGATCGCCACGTCCGCAAGTTCGAGCGCATACGCGTGCTACCGTCATCGAACATGTTGTAAGGGTGTGTACGTACAAGCGAAAGACTCCACACTCTCTTCAAACGCACCATGTGTGGCGCCGAGATGGTCTGCTGGTGGCCGATGAGCTGCGGCGCGTCCTGGTACGCGAGCTCCGGGGCCGCCGGCGGGGTCAGGAAGTGCGTGCGGTCGGTGGCGCGCATGGCTCGCGCCACACGCTGCGACTGCACGAGCCCCGCGCGCGCGAGGTTGTCGACGAGTCCGTCGTTCGAGAGCGCGCTGCAGCGCCAAGCCATCGCGTTGCTGTTGAAGAAGGAGGAGGAGGCTGCAGAGAGCGTCAGGAGTGTCAGGAGCGCGCGCATGGCACCACAGGAGCTGTCAGTACCTGATACCAGAGAAAGCTTTTCGTCAACTGCCCAGTGTTGAGAGAAGATCTCGATTGGACACTAGCTGGTAGTTTTCAGTCATACATTCCAATCGAATACTAAGACATCGTTGGCCTTGACCCTCGTTGACGCCGAAGCCAAGGGCTCACAGAAGTTCCAAGCTCGTTCTAGCACGTGCACTGGACATACTTGGCGATCCCCCGAGCCAGCGCTCGCAGTGTCTGCGCTGGGTCCGCACCACTGACCGAGTTGTTCTTCGCCTGACGTTCGCTCACTTGGTTCGCCTGGACGGGAGAGCCGTCGCTATGCGCTCCGACTGCACCTGGCGGCTGGCTGAACTCGCGCAGGACCGCGCACAACCCGACCTGTCTGCAGCGACTGTGCAACTGCCGGCTTGACGTCCGCTCTACTGCGTGTTCGTGCAGGAAGACGCCCGAGTATACGCGCAGGATGGCGCAGAGCAGCGCATACAGCGCCGGCTCCATCCTCGCCATCGAGTGGTGCAGCTGGTACAGCCATGCCATCAGCGCCTGCGTCGCTTGATCAAGAGCCTCTTGCTGCTTTGCTAGTGCTCTCAGGTTTGTGGCTGTCACGCGGCACACGATGAAGGTCAGTTCGAGATCAAGAGAGACTACAGTAGAACACACTGCAATGAGAGCGCGTACCGTTGGTTGCCACAACAGCAAGGATCTCCACCAGACTCCTTAGCTGACGAAGGATCGTGTCGTCGACGCGATCGACTTCGATCCGCCTCACCATCTCCTCAAACAGCTTCAGCAGTAGCTGCAGCACGCTCTCCGGTGTCGGAAGCAGCTGTCCTTCGTCATCGTATCGACGAATCCAAACGACGTCCATGAGCTCGACCCCCGCCTCCACAGTGCTGTTGCCCAATGAAGCAGTCGCTCCATCTCGACACTCGCTCCCACCGTCCACACTACACACAAGATCTGCTAGAAGCTGCACGTTTGCCAGCGATCCCATATCTGCGCGGATCCTCTCGGCGACAGCGCCGCGATGCCAAACAAGGTTCCGAAGAAGGTTCAAGAGCCAACAGCGCACACCGTCAAGTCCACGTGTGTGGTGATGCTGCCGCCTTGAGAGGAAGCTCTGCAGTCGATCGACGAGGCTTTGCACATGGAAGTTTGTCCACTCGATGCTACCGTCCAGCGTCCGAGTAGTGTCCGGTCCTGTACTCCGTTGCTCCGATGGAGACGCGACCGAGTGCAGAATCGCGAGTGCTGCGAGCAAGTGTCGGATCGTATGGACCTGGTGGTTGTGCTTATCGGCGATGCCGTCGTTGGTGCGACCGCTTGTGCTTGTCGTATCGGACAGAACGCCGTCGATCTGGCTCAGAGCGATCCCCACGGCGCCCGCGTCCAGCAGCGACTTCTTCACGTTGTACGTTGTCAGAACGAAGACAACGTGTGCAGCGTGATGGCGAGATGCTGAGATGCTGATCCCGGCTCTTGTAGTACAGTCGCCATCGTTGTCTTGAGCCTCGCATCTATCCAGGAGCTGCACGAACCGGAACGGGAATATCTGGTTCCGCTTGTTCTGGCAAAACTGGAGCACCGATGAGGTAGTGCCGGAGCAGCTGATCAGGTGGTGCAGCAACTCGAAAGCGAGCTGGTAGATCTCCAGATCGTGTTCGTAGGCGACAAGAGCTGCTTGGAGAGCAGCGAGTGTGCCACAACGAAGGAGCAGCGGTGCGAACTGCTCCAGAGCTGAAGACCGAGAGTTGATCCGTGGTGACGTCGTCTTCGCCGCCTCATCATCCTTCGCGAGGCGCTTGGACGTTCGCACTAGCACCACTAGGCACTGCACCGCTTGAACTTGTACACTATGAGTCTTCGCGAACCGAGCCATCGCGTCGAGTATCACGCGGACGCTCTCCTCTCGAAACAGGAACGCGAGCGGGTCAAGCGGGTCGTCGTGCGCTACCAGGTCAGCGGAAGACTCAGTATCGTCCTCCCTAACGAGCTCTTCCCCCAAGCTGCGAATCGATGCCATCGTCCAGCCCTGTACGTCTTCGTCGTTTGGGAACTCGCGTGCTGCCTGGAGAAGCCCGCATCGGTGGTCCAGTATCAGTCGCATCGCCTCCAGTTCATACTCGGTCCTCCCCACCAGCGCAGTCGCTTGCGCGAGCAGCTCAACAGCGTCAGTGTTCTCGTGCTGGGCTTGCTGGAGCTGATCTCTCCACACCACAGCCAGCTCTTCTGCTTCCGCCTGGAGCTGGCACTGGTACTGCTCGCACTCTGTTCGTTGGCTCGCGAGCGCCTGCTCCACTTCTCGCAGTCTGTCGCTCCACTGCCGCTCGACCTCTCGCTCAGCGTGAAGCAGCAGACTCTCTTCCACGACGCGACTGTCGTTGTCTGCGATGACCATCAGTGCGCGCTCGTTCTCCACGTTCGCGTCGTCGAGCTCTTGTTGCGCAGCGTCGATCGCAGTGGTCGCTTCGCTGTGCTCATGCTCCAGGTCAGCAACCTTCTCTCTCCAGGGTTGCAGCACGCACCGATCCAGCACCGCGTACGGCGCCACATCAAAGGCAGTGTGTCCTTGCTTCCCATTGAGTACAAGAAAGTGGATGCGTGTGAGCAGGTGTGGGTGCCAGCAGCCCCTCACTCAGGCGACGACTCACTCACGTTGTCGGGGATGTCCATACGCGCGCCGTGGTTGAGGAGGAGCACGACCGTGTCCGCCTGCTGGCACTTGCACGCGACGTGCAGCGGCGTGAACCCCGCCTTGTTCTGCGCGTTGATCTCGAGTCCAAAGTCCAGCAGCAGCTGCGCGGTGGCCAGGAAGCCATGCTGCGCGCAGAGATGCAGCGCCGTGCCGTTCGCGCTCGGCCGGAAGCGCGCGGCGTTGAAGTCCATCTTGAGGTGGTTCTCCGCGAGGATCTTCTTGACGCTCTTGACGTCGTTCTGCGCCACGGCCGGCCAGAAGCTCTGAAGCACGGTCGCGACCTGCTGCGGGGTCAGCTTGCGCCCGCCAGCGCCGCTCTTCGTGTGGCTGGGAGAGCGAGTGGGACCATGGCAGACAGCAGCGAGCGGCAGTCCGGCGTTCGCAGGAAGCTGCCACGGATTGAGCACTGGCGGAGTCGGCGCGATCGCTCCTGTTGCTGCATCGGTGCCTCGCATCGTCAACCGAACGAACGAACGTACGAACCGAAATAGTGGAGCGGAAGCCTCTCGTTGTATCCTCCGACGGCGCGTGCGCATGTGCGTGCCTGCCACAACCCACCTCTCACTCGCTCCCTACCCATCTGCAGCACCTTACTTCTTGTAGGCCGAGAGCAGGAACCCGGCCGCGAACGCCGCCGCGAGCGTCGCGATGGTCCAGACCTGGCACTTGGGCGGCACGGGGCAGCCGTGGTAGACCATCTCGTACGAGCACGGCTTGAGCGGGATGCTCGCCTGCAGCTTCTTGATGATCTTCGCGGCCTTGCCCTTCTCCGGCACGGTGTGGCCGCACTCGATCAGCGCCGCTTCGATCGCCTGCACGGTCTTGAGCACGTGGTCGAGGCGGCGCGTGCTCGGACCCATGTGGCCGATGCGGAAGTACTCGGTCTTGATCTTCTTGTGCAGCCCGCCCGCGAGCGACACGCCGCGCTTGACAACCTTGGGCAGGAAGTCGGTCGCGCCGACGCCTGCCGGGTAGCGCACGCACGTGAGCGTGTGCGCGCCGCTGCCTTCGGCCGTCACGAGCCCGCACCCGAGCGCCGCCATGGCCTCCTTGACCGCGTTCGACACGAGCGCGTGCTCCTGAAAGCGCTGCTCGATGCCGCCGTTCTCGAGCAGGATGTCGAGCCCCGTGTTGAGCGCGAAGAGGTGGTTCACCGCCGGCGTCGCGAAGTAGCTCGGCTGGCGCGCCTCGTAGTTCTTCATAATCGGCAGCCAGTTGCGCCAGTCGACGTAGTACTTGGCCGTTGACGTGCACTTGTCGAACGCCTGCAGCGCGCGCGGGCGGATTACCAGGAGGCTCAGGCCCGCGGGCACGCCGACGCACTTCTGCGAGCCCGTGAGCACGACGTCCAGGTCCCACTGCTTCATGCGGCACTCTTCGCCGCCGAGCGCGCACACGCCGTCGACCACCACGAGCGCGTCCGGCTGGTGCTGGCGCACCGCGGCGGCGAACTCCTTCACATGCGCGAGCACGCCGGTCGACGTGTCCACGTGCGTGATGGTCACGAGCTTGAACTTGGTGCCGCTCGTCAGCGCCTGGCTGAGCTCCGCGACCGTCGGCTGGTGGCCCACCTCCGCGCGCACGTGCGTCACCTTGGCGCCGTAGCGCTCGAGGCAGTCGCCGAAGCTGTCGCCAAAGTAGCCTGTGTTGACCACGAGCACGTGGTCGCCGGCGTTCAGCAGGTTCGCACCCACCATGTCCCAGCCGAGCGTGCCGGAGCCCGCGACCACGAGCGGCTGGCCGTCCGGCGCCAGGAACACCTGCCAGGCAGCAGCAGCAGCAGCAGCAGCACGCAGCGTTGGTTCCTGCGCGGATTGTATCGTTGTTGGTGTACGCGCGTACCTTGCGCATCTTCTCGAGCGCCTGGCCGAAGACCTCGATGACGCTCTTGTCGACGTGCGAGATGCCCTCGGCCGCGAACTCGCGCAGCACGCGCTGCTCGAACTCGATTGGCCCGGGGTTCATGCACAGCACCTTCTTCGTCATCTGGACGTTTAGCGGTGAAGTTTGTATGCGCAGTGCACGTGGGGCGGTTCGTTAGTGCGTGGGAGCATGCGGGCGCCTTGGAGTGGGCGGTCAGGAGCGCACCTTGCGCAGCTCGTGATGGTGTTGACGCAGATCTTTTTCGCGAATGGAGTGAGTCCGACGAGATCGGCGGAAACTGACTTGGTTAAAGTATGTGGGAATACGTACTTTAGTGAGCTCAATGGACGCCGCTAAGTTCGAAAGGGTGTACTGTACTTGACGCACGAAAGTACGATGTCGTTTCGCTCTTGCTGATCTTGATGCTCCAGAACATGATGCGCGCGTCAGTCGTGTCGCCACCGCCGCCGAAGAGTCCGGACGTGCGTCGCCAGGGCTTCGCGAGTGTCTCGAGCGAACTTCACACGCGCGGCGAGCGACTCGAGTGCCAGGAGGTCTCAACCGACGACGTGCCGCAGAATGTGAGGCGGTTGGCTTTCTTCTCTTGACTTGCAGAGACAATAGCACTCATGACACTCGAGCGCAGGAGTTCGGCGGCGTGCTGGTGACGCCCGAGCAGATCCGACTGGCGTTCCAGTTCCTGGACGTCGACAAAACGAACCGCGTGACGCTCGAGAACCTGCGCGCGCGCCTGAGCATCTTCTACGACAACCTGAGCCTCAAGGACGCCAAGCTGCTGCTGAACGACGAAATGGAGCTCACGGAGGAGTACCTCAGCACCCTGCTGCTCACGAACGAGGTGAAGAACTTCGACCCGGTCGCCGAGGCCTTCAAGGCGTACGACCCGGAGGAGACCGGCTTCATCTCGCGCGACATGCTGCGCTACGTCTTCGAGCGCCTCGGCTTCGGCGCGCTCACGGACGAAGACCTCGGCATCCTCGTGGCGTGCGCCGACGCGGACGGCGACGGCCAGATCAACCTCGCAGACTTCCGCCAGATGCTCCAGTGAGTGAGCCAGTCTCAGATCACACAGACGGAGGAACATGAACACTCGGTGCATTGAGCGAGGCATGCAGGCGCCGCTGTGTCACGCACTGTACCCCCCGCCGTCGCGCGCTGAGGTCGCGGCGGGGAGAGACTCGCGCGGGCTCCCATCGCGACATAATGATAGTGTATGGGGGATGCGGCCGCTCTACTTCTTCTTGGCGGGCGCGGCGGCGGCGCCAGCACCTGACTCCTTGGCCGCCGCCTTCTTCGCGATCTTCTCCTGCAGCGCCTTGGCGTCTGCCTCACGGCGCGCCGCGGGGTCGCCCTTCGCGCCGGTCTTGGCCGCCTTCGCCTGGCGGGCTTGCGCGCGCTGAAGAGCCACAGAAAAAAAGGGGGGAGAAGTAGCGTCAGCAGGGGGCCTACGAGCTCCAGCAGCTATTCGCTCTATACGGCACGCACGCACCGCGCGGTCGACGTCTCGCTGGTTGCCGCGCGCCATTGCTTGTTCTGCTTCCTGCTTGTTCTGAAAGTGGAGCTTTCTGGAAGGTGGGGCCACAATTAGGGTGCTTTTGTGCATTTAGTGACAGCAACCACTTCGAATTAGTGACACGCACACACACAACAACATATAACGGTCTTCTCTCTGTGACGATGCTGGCGCTCGACCGCGCTGTCGACGACGACGGCGGCGCCTTCCGCCCGCACATCGACGCCAGCGATGGCGAAGCGTCCGGTTTAACGTCAGCAGCAACTGCTGACGCGGACACGGAGAACTTTGAGCCTGAAGACGACGATGCGAATGAGCAAGCGGAAGACGACGACGACGACGACGAGTGGGAGGACGTGGGCTACGAGCCCGTCTTCCGGGACCTCAAGTTCTCCTATGCAACCGCCGACGGCGACGACGACGACGACGACGACAGCGAGTACGCGCCGTCGGTGACCGCAGATGACGACGATGACGACGACGACGCGCTGCAGCTGAGCGATCTGGAGGACGAGGAGGAGGAGTCGTCGCCGTCTGGACTCTTCGCGAGCGTCATGCAGCACGTGGGCGGCCGGAGGAAGAGCGTCACCGACCAAACGATGGAGACTGCCGCTTTTGACGAGCAGGACGAGCGGTTCTGGAGCTCTGCGGAGGAGAAGCGGCAGTGGGTCGAGCGCTTCCACGCTGCGGACAAGCAGCACGTGCGCACGTACGGCTGCCGCATCGACTCGCCCGCGCTGCCGGAGGCGAAGGCCAAGCTACGCCGCGAGAAGAAGAGGAAGAACGCGTACGCGCTCGTGCTCTTCGCGCTCTGTGTCGCGTACCTCGTGCAGCTGGTCGTCATGTACGCGGCCACGGCGGGCGTGGTGCTCAGTATGCAGGAGATCGTGGACTCCGTGGAAGCGTACGTGAGAGCCATCCCTCCACCCACACACATGTACCAGCGCGTGCTCGAGCACTTGTCGTCTCCGTTGGCGAGTGTCGGTCAAGCTGACTCGCCTGCGTCGCTGGTGTCTTCGATGCCGGAGACGCTTGTCGAAGAGCAGACCGTCGGTTCTAGCGGATCAAGCGACGCGGAAGTCGAGGAGGAACACGTCGTGGAAGCCGAAGTGACAGAGCAAGCAGAGGTCGACGAAGTCACCAGCGACAGCCTTGCTACTGAGGTCGACACAGTTCTGTCGGAGGAGATGCTCCAAGAAGTGACGGTTACCTCAGTCTCGTATGACGAGACCCCCACAGACGCAGAGCTCGTTCCGCCAGCGCCAGAGTCTCCGACCGCAGAGGAAGAGAACAAGTACGCGGCAGTCGCCGTGCAGCTCTGCTCCAAGTTCCTCATTCGCCTCGTCAAATCCAAGTACGATCAGACCGTCAAAGACGCTGCGTTCCGAGCCTGCGACGCTGCGGTTGCGATGGCGCCGCTCGACTCCGCGCTCTTGATCGAGGCGCATGTGCTCCGTGGCGATCTCTGGAGCCTCGTGTCGGAGTTTCCCAGCGCCGATGCTGACTACAACGCTGCGACGACGAGCTCTCTGGCGCAGACAGGTCGGCAGGAGCTCTCGCAGGAGATCCAGCTCAAGGCGTTCGCGAACCGCTGGATCAGTTTGTTCACGAAGCACAGCTACAAGGAGCTCCGCCAGGACGCGGGTCGCGTCGCGAAGGACACAGGCGCCTCCGCCGCTCTGCGCGCGCTTGCAAGCGACTGGCTGCTCGTGTTTAAGAAGAAGAAAGAGCCGTTCGAGGTGCTCACGTCCACGAGGCTGTGGACGCTCCAGCGACTCAAGTACACAGACGCAGCAGCGCCGTTGGCACAGTAAGTATGTTCACATCATCGCTCTACTCTCGCGCCTTCTTAGTCTTCTTCGTCCTCTTCTTCTTCGTCGTCGTCATCATCATCATCGCTCGACGCATCTCCGTCTTCTTCATCACTGGAGGACGCGTCGTCGTCGTTGTCGCTCTCACCCTCGGCTTCTTTCTCGTCCTTCGCAGCCGCCGCCTTCGCCGCGACCAGCTCGTCCAGCTTGCGCTGCCAGCCGTCCACCTTCGCCATGAGCTTCGCGCTGCCGTCGGACTTCGCGAACTCGATGGCCTCCTCGTAGAACTCGGTCGTCTCGGGGCTGTACTGGATCGCGCGCTCGAGGCTGGCGACCACCTGTTTGGCAGCATCGCCTTTCGCCATGAGCATCGTCGCGAGGTTGTAGTGCAGGTTCGCGTTCTCGGAGTACTTGGCGACCGCATCGCGGTACAGTGTCACGGCGCCGTCGATGTCGCCCTGCTCACCGTAGCAGTTCGCGAGCGCTGCAAGCGTCACGCTGTACGCCTTCATGTGATCTTCCCCGTCGCTCCCGCTCGCTTCGTCGCCACGAGCCTCCATCGCGGCGGCGCTGATCGCCAGCGCTTTCCGGAAGCTCTCATCCGCACCTGCGTGCTGCTCGAGCGCCAGCTGCGCGAGTCCGCGACGGAACCAGAGAGACGCATCGGAGTCAGCGTCAGACAGCTTGGTCGCGCGGGTGTACGTCTCGAGCGCCTCGCGGGGCTGCTCCGCCGCCGCAAACACGTCCGCGAGGTGGCCGAGCGCGCGTAGGTCCGTCGGCCGCGCCTTTACGGCAGCCTGGAAGGCGGCGATCGCGCCCTCGAAAGACTCCATCTGCTCGAACGCGAGTCCCGCGGCCAGCGCGTCATCAAAGCCGAGCTCCGAGAGTTCCCGGAGCTCGTCACCTTCAAGCGCTTGGTCGTCATCGTCCGCTGCTGCTGCGGCGGCTGCTGCCTGTCGCCTGAGCTTCTTGCGCTGCTTGTTGTTGAGCGCGTCAGGGTGTTGCTGCTGTCCAGCGTCACGCGGTCGCTTGAGCTGCTGCTTGAGCTTGCTCTTCCCCATGCTGCTACTGCCTTGTGAGCTCCAACCAGCCAATAGTGACAAACATTCAACAAGTGGAGACCGTGAGTGATTCTCATTTGAATTCAGTAGCACATACTCAACTTAAGATACATGAACTTGAAGAGTCACATACTTCGACTTCACCACACCACACACGCCAGCAGACTCCAGCACAAGCAGCACCACAGCACAGCACCACAGTACAGCCGACGAACGAGACGATGTCCGGAGCGCCAGGCACGAGTTCGGGGCGGCCGGGCACGGGATCCGGGCGTCCAGGCACGGGACAGCGGCCGGGCACCGGGCAGGGACTGAATCCGATCGTCGCCGGAGGTCGTCCTGGCACCGGCCAGCGCGCCATGTTGGGCTCGGCGGCAGGCGGTCGGCCGCTCACGGGGCGCCTGGGCACCGGCCAGCTGGCGCCTGCCACGCCCGGACAGACTGCGGGCTTCGGTGTGAGCCTCAACACGGAGGTGAACGTCTCGGATCGGCCGGTGACGCAGCAGGGCATGATGGGCATGCGCGTGGGCACAGGCAGCCTCGGACCTGGACGCCAGGTGCAGGATGCGAGCTATTTCATGGGCAAGCTGCACGCCAAGACCGCGGAGATCACGAGCGAGGTGGAGAAGCTGCACCGCGAGATCGAGCAGGATGCCAAGGACAAGGCGCAGTACGCACAGCTTGAGCGCAAGTACGAGACGCTCGCGTACGAGGTGCGCGACCTCGAAGGCCAGCTCGCGGACTACAATCTCGCGATGGACAAGCTGCGCAGCGCGACGGACCCGCAGGAGATCCGCCAGGTGCAGGAGCACCTGCACCAGCGCAACGGCAAGGAAGCCGAGGAGGTCGACCGCATCTTCATCCTGCGCCAAGAGCAGGAGAAGGCGGTGCGCCGCATGGACGACGAGATGAACGAGATCCACATGAAGCATCAAGACAAGATCAACCAGCTCGCGCCGCAGAAGCTGCAGCGCTACAAGGAGCTGCTGGAGGAGCACCACCAGACCGAAGTGGAGATCGAGGCGCGCTCGCAGGAGCTCGAGATGCTCATGCACGCAATCCACCAGAAGGAGGCTGAGCTGAGCGCCGACCGGTACCGCGAAGAGTACGAGCAGCTCGAGAAGCAGGCGCGCCGACTGCAGAAGGACCGCGACAGCGTGCAGGAGGACGCGCGCACGGCTCTCATGGACCCGAACGAGGCGAGCGCGCTGCTGCTCGCAAAGGTCAAGGACACAAAGGCCAAGATCGAGACCATCGAGAAGGTCGTGCAGAGCGCCGGGGAAGAGAACCAGGAGCTGCGCAAGACGCTCAACGAGATGCAGAGCGAGCTCGAGGAGCGCGCGAGCGGCGGCGGACCGGGCAAGGACGACCCGGCGCACAAGTACGAGCAGCTCTTCCAGCGCGACAAGGAGATGACCGCGTTCCTCGAGAGCTTCCCGGCCAAGAAGGAGGACGAGCTGCGCGCGCATCGGCAGACGCAGCTGCTGATTGTCAAGCTGCTCGAGCACATCTCGAGCGGCATGGCGAAGGAAGACAAGCTGCTCCCGACGGCGAACGCGTCCAACCTCGACGAGATGCGCAAGGACCTGACGTTCAAGGAGCGCCAGCTCGAGTCGTCGGTCACGACCAAGCAGCGCCTCACGATGGAGCTGCAGAAGCGCCAGGCCGAGCTCGACAAGGTCAACACGCTCGACACCAAGATCTCGCTCGAGCTGAGCAGCCTATTGCAGAAGATGGACACAATGACGTCCGACATGGCCGAGTTCGGCAAGCTCGACACGCTCAAGGAGACCCACCAGCAGACCAAGCAATACCTCGTGCGCATGAAACAGCAGTACATCCGCCGCCGCGACGCCATCAAGCAGCAGGTGAACGCGCTCGCGGGGCAGCTCGAGAACCTCAAGCACATGACCGCGAACCACGACACGGCCAAGAACCTCGACTCGCTCGAGCAGAAGCTGCGCCACCACGAGCAGAACATCTTCCACCTGCGCGAATACATCGACGCTAAGTCGCGCGAAATCAACTACGAGCACGTCAAGCAGGACTGCTTTCGCGTGCTCCAGGACCTCAACGCGCTGCGCATCAAGCAGCAGAGTCTCTTTGGCGCGATCTAGACTTAGGACACGGGCGGCGAGGCGTGTGGCAGAAGGAGCTACACGACTGCATCACAGCTTAAGCACTGAACACGACCGACTGCACACTTGTCAGCTCATCCAGAGCTCCGTGTCCCAGCTCCACTTCCACAGCCTGCTGCCTGCTGATCGGAGCTGCTCGACAGGCACTCCCGGCGGCACTTGGCCGTTCCTCGTCGGTTGGAACTGCGTAGACTCACGACCGCCGAATGTGCAGTTCCACGACGACGAATGACCAGGTGCTGTGGCTGCCGTGTCGCTCTCGTCGCTCTCATCGCCGCCGTCTTCTTCCTCGCTCTCCTCGCTCTCGCTGGTTCTGTCGTCCAGGATCACACGCTCAGTCACAGCACTTGACCACGCAGCCAACTCGGCTCGCAGCTCTCGAATCGCTTGCTGTCGAGTTCGACGCACGCAACGACTCGCGATCCACCGGCGGATCTGGCACTGGATGCGTACAGCCGCCGCGTTGCCCATCGCTCTCAGCTCCTCGTCTCGACGCTCCCGACGCTCTCGTACATAAGCTCGGCATACCAAAGCAAAGCGACCAAGCACCCTCTGCGCAGCGACCACCGAGTCTCGATGAGTGACACTCGCGGCCCACTCATGCAAGCACGGCGCTGGAGACCGCACGTCGTCTGTCGGCTGGTTGCTGTCAGCAGTGACGATCACAGGTGATCCTCCGCCACCGCTTTCCCCTTCGTCAGCGGTGTCCCGCTCGCCAACGCTGTCTCGATCGCCGCACTTAGTATCGGTGTTGGTGGGACCAACCCAGTCGTCACTGCTGCTGGTTGGTGCTGCAAGGCGGCTGGAGAAAGAGCGACAAGCGCGAGTGATCGCACCCATCCGACCGGATACCGCGCGACCATGGCGGAAGCACTGCGTCGCCGACAGCGCATCGTTCGCAAGCTCCTTCTTCAGGAAGCTCTCCGAGTCCGGAAGCGATTGCTCTTCACATCGCCGCTGTAGCTTCGCACTCGATGGCTTGCTCTCGTCAGCGCCACTTCGCTCACTCTCACTCCCAAGCACGTTTGGATGCGCAGTCTGTGTCTGGATGTAGCCGTCAAGCAGCGATGCGCTCGGGTGTACACCTTCAACTAGAGGCGGTGATCTCGACGACACGGCATCAGGTGCACGAGGAGACGTCCAACCCGGTTCTTCGCTGCGTGCTCGCAGTAAATCTGCGTCGGAGGGCGGATGCTGCGTCTCAGGCATGGGGCGTCCTGACTCCTTTGGTGCTGCGCTTCTCGTGTCTGTGAGGTCATTCGAGAGGTCCAGTCGCTGCTGCTGTGCTCGCCGTCTGCGCCTCGCTCGCTGCCACCTCGCCACGCAGCTCCTGAGAGCATTCTCACGCGTCGCAGCTGTCACCAACGCCAACGACTTCCGCATCCAGTACGCTCGATAGCCTCGCTGGATGCTCGCCGCAGCCCGCTTCATCCTGAGCGCCTCCGCCTGCTGCACAGCGATGTGATAGACCAGCGCGCTCCGCCGGAGTCCTGCAGCTTCCGCTCGCACCACTGCAGACCTCCAGGCGCACTGAATCGCCACCGCACTCGCCATCGCTCGCTGCTTCCGCTGCTCGCTCAGCCGCCTCAAGAACCCGCGCACCGCTTCCTGGATCCTCGACGCGCACCTTGATCGCTTCCGATGGAGCGCCACCCGCTCTGCCGCTAGCGCCGTCATCTGTGCGAGGCTCTTTCGCGCGACCGTGCCGACGAGTCGACGGAACCTCGCCAACGTCGTCCCGTGCATGAAGCTGAGGTCGACAGCGTCTGATGGAGATCGAGCGCAGGGCTCGTGAGCCGCGTGCTGGTCGTCGTTATCGTCGTAGCATTTTCTGTCGTGTTGAAAGGAGGAGGGACAAGAGTTGCGTGCGCGGACGTGTCGGCGGTGTTTGAGGCTCCGGAGCGCGCGGATGTGCCCGGCGTGCTGTCGAGAGCTTGCGAGCTCACCGTCGAGGCTGTTACCGTACGCGACGCGGCCGTCCTCGCACTGCTGGGGTTCGTCACCAATGCTGGCAATCCTAGCTGATGTCGGCTCGGCTCTCTGATGCGAGCTACCGCGGCGTTCTAATGAGAGACCAGCATCCAGACGCAGCAACACGGGGTCGATCGCATCCGCTTCGCCGTTGTTGTTACTCGATCGCCAGTCACGCGTCTTGTTGTTGCTGCTGATGAGATCGCTGCGTCGCACAGGAGCTCCAGACGCCTTGAACGGCGGCGCTGAACTGTCACTCCAGTCAGCGACATCAACGAGACCCGCAAGCAGCAGCAGCGCATTCGAACTCGCTGGCGTCACCGGCGCAAGGTGCTGGCGCGCATGCTTCTTCTTGGTCGACAATGGCGCGCGCCTCGTGCCTCTGAGCGTCGCGAGCTTCTGCTGGAGCGTCTGGGGATCCGGTGATTGCGAGAAGCACGGCGTCAGCATTGCAGCGCTCGAGAGCGAGCGAGCTCGAGACGCTCGCGAGAGCTAAATGCGTAGAGTTGACTTGCCTGCAACTTCAGCGCGTGTCGTCATGCGGGTGCAGCGCTGGACTCTCCGGAGGCAGTTGGACTCACGCGGACGCCTGGAGTAACTCTGCGAGTGTTCAGAGGGGGGAGAGAGTCCGTCGGGCTCACGAGCGTCGTCGTCCGTGTGCCGCGCAGCAGCGTGTAGCGTGACCGTACACCATTCGTGACTTGACGCCACCAGGGCGAATAATCTTACACTTGGGAACTCACAGTTCGAAACGACGTGAGACCATGGATCTCGCCCGACTGCTGGCGCCGCTGTCCGACTCGGAGTCCGAGGCGGAGACCGCCACCGTCGGCGCAGCACCAGCACCGCCGCCGGCTCCTCCACTGACTAGCGCCGTCGCACCAGCACCACGCGCTGCAGCCGGACGCCGCCACAAGAACCCACTCCCAGCGCAGCCACGACCTGTTCTTCCGGCAGCAGCAGTGGCGGCAGCGACCCAAGCGCCTGTGAAGCGCAAGCGCAAGTCGCGGCTATCGGCCAAGCAGATCCAGACGATCAAGGAGAACCAGCAGGACCAGTCGCGACTGCTCAACCTCACGCTCGACATCAACGACCTGAAGCAGCAGGTGCGCGACTGCCTCGTGCGCAAGAGCGTGCACGAGACGCGCGCGCTGCTGCATCAGCAGCGCCTGCGCGGCGCCGTGTTGCGCGCCACGGAGCACTTCTTCCACCTCTTCCGAACGGGCCACCGCGCGTGGGAGCCGCACGAGGCCGCGTTCCTCGCCGCCACGATCGACAACCGCCTCGTCATCAACGCCGTCGTCTCGGGCGTCGACGCCTTCTTCGAGCAGTGGCGCCGCTACAAGCTGCTGCTGCGCCAGCGCTTCTTCCGCATCGACACCATGCGCGTGCTCGTGAACGAGGTCGATTCGAGTGTAGTTGAGTGTAAGGGCGAGTTCGAGGGCCGCCTCACGCTCGCCGCCGTGCAGACGCTCTTCCCACACATCCTGACCGACCGCGACCTGCTCGCGCGCGTCGTCGACTGCCGCCTCGTGTGCCCCACACGCACGCTCATCTACTTTGACGCGGCCGCCCGCATCGTGCAGTACGACGCGCACGCCGACATGTTCGAAGGGCTCCGCCGCGTCCTGGCGTCCAATCCCATCGACGTCATCACGCTCATGGCGCGCGCGCGCATCAGCGCCGAAGGCAGCATGATCCCGGACACTACCGACGACGACCACGTCGGTGGCGACCACTACTACGAACCAGGTGCTGCTGCGGTCGAGTATGATGCTGCTGCGAGTGAGTGACACGCCTGAATGACGAACAGCCACCTTCCGCACCACGCCACGTGTCAGCACACAGAGGCTGCAGATTCATGCAGTCGCACACGTAGGTATTCTTCAGTCGGTACTCCATCTCTCACTCTCTCTCGCTCTACAGTGTCTTCGTTGCCCTCCATCCTACGCTGTCGTCATGGTCGAGCGCGTGGTCATCTGGAGCGGGAGGCCTCCCGTCATCGTGAGCGTCGGGCCGAGGTTGTACTCGCGGTTGAGCAGCTTCTCGCCCTCCTGGATCTGCACGTGGAACTCGCGCACCATCACGGCGATGAACATGCGCATCTCGATCGACGCCATGTTCATGCCGATGCAGATGCGCGGGCCGGCGTTGAAGACCGGGAAGTCGTACGCGCTCGGGCGGGTCGTCATCTCGAGCCACCGCTCGGGGCGGAACAGCTCGCGGTGCTCGCCGAAGACCGGGTTGTGGCGCCCCATGTACCACGGCGAGTACTGCACCTCCGTGCCGGCCGGGATGAACGTGCCGTCCGGCAGGTGATCATCCTCCGCGGCGACTCGGAATGTGCTCGGTAGCGTCGGGTACAGCCGCATGGTCTCGTTCACGACCGCGTCGAGGTACTTGAAGCCCTTCACGCTGTCGTACGTGAGCTCCTCGACGCTGCTCACCTCCTCGAACAACTTCTGCTGCACGTCCGGGTACTGCGCGAGCGCGTAGAACGTGTACGTGATCGCGGACGACGACGTGTCCTTGCCGGCAAAGATGAAGCTCAGGAGGATCGCGCGCAGGTTCCCGACGTCCAGGATCGCCGCGCCCTCGCCTTCCTCCTTCTGGAGCTCGCGCGCCTTCTTGATGTACAGCGACATGATGTCCGAGCGCGGCGCGATCTCCGCGTCGCTCTCCTGCAGCCGGCGCGTGAGGATGCCCTCCGCGAGGTCGATCATGACCTGCTCGTCGCGCTTCATCTTGTACTCGCTCGGCATGCACCACCAGAGGTACTTGTAGTACTGGCGCGAGATGAGGCGCTCGGCGAGGTACGCGAAGACGTAGTCCATGGCGTCGATGAACGCGAGCCCAAGGCTCGGGTCGAGCTCCTTGAGCGGGATGCCGCACGAAATGTCGAAGATCGACTGCAGCGTGTACTGGCTGCTGAGCTCGTGCATGTCGATCTTGCCGTCGTGCTTCTTCACGAGCTCCACCATCTCGGTCGAGTACTTGCGGAAGACCTTCTCCGTGAAGAGCTTGAAGTTGGACGTCGTGAAGACGCGCACGCCGACCTTGCGCTGCAGGCGGATCATGGCGCCGTTGTCGGGCGTGTGCGCATGGTTGAGGCCGAGGAAGGACTTGTTGAACACGCGGCCAACGGCTTTCACGAAGCGATCCGCGCGGATGTAGTTGCTGTGGTTCGTGCCCAGCACCCACTGCACGTCCTCGGTCTTGGAGATCTGGCGGTTCCGACAGCAACAGCACCACCTCGGTCAGTACTTCCAAGTACACGTCGCGTATAAGCATGCAACATTCACGCATAGACGCACCCAGACGACGCCATCGTCGAAGAGCGTCCATGGCATCTTGACACGGCCGCCGTACTTGAGCTGGATCTCTTCCTGCTCGCCGCAGAGTCAGTTAGCAACGTCCAGCCGTCAGTTCAGTTCGAGACACCGAGCACCAAGCCCCATCAGCAAATACGTACAAAGTACTCGTGCACGTGCGGCGCATGCTTGAGCACGTCCGGCAGGATGCCGAGCAGCGGCCAGCCCTTGGGTCCGGGGATCGGCGCGAGTCCCTTGGCGATGCGCATCTTCTTGCGCAGCGCCTTGCCGACGGGCACCGCGAGCGCCGTGAGCGCCACGGCCAGCAGCGCGACGGCCGCCGTCGAGTACGAGAGCTGCGGCGGCGCGATCACGAGCATCGCGAGAGAGAGCAGGCGGGCAGGAGAGGGAGCTGCGGAGCTAATTCGCGAGTGGGTGTGTATGATAAGACCTCCGGAAGGGTCTCTTCAAAACCGTTGGGTTCCAATGGCAGTAAAGAAGTGCTTGCTCGCTTTCGACTTTCGAATACAAATATCAAGTATAAACTGTTGTGACAAGATTGGCAAATCCGAGTTAACGTCATGATGTGAAGAAGCCTTTTCGCTCGTATCTTCGGTCAGAGTCACCTTCCTTCGTCGATGGTCAGTCTTGGGACCAGGACGCGCATGGCGCGCTTGCTTTGATACTTGTAGCCCGTCGAGGCTCGCCGTCGGCTTTACCGCGTTCGCGTTGCCTCGTGTGAGTCGATTGAGATATTTTTGTGTGCACATCGTGTAAGCGTGGGAGCCGATGTGATCGCCTTTCTGTGTGCACTGGCGATTGTTGCAACGTAGCGACAGTCGAACGACTTGAAATTTGTATGCTGCACTTCGGTTTCACATTCCGGATACAACTGTATCTGAATTATATTCGAGTTGAAACGGCATTTCTTGTGTAGGAGCAGCTTCCTTTGTGCTTATACCGTAGTTCTGGCACACCCAGTCCGAGCTCCTGGGCAGGCGAGGCGAGCGCGCGCCTATGTTTGCTTGTTGTAATGTTCGTCAACGTATGATCCGTAAGAGTAACCTCTGAGGATGATAACGATGTGGACAACTGATTTCTGGTATATTTTGTCAAACTATGCATAATGCAAACAGATTTTGACATTTTCTCCTCTGTTTTCCTGTCCGATTTGACTCTTCTTATTTGACCATCTCCCTAGCTGAAACAATGCTGCAACTGTTTTTGGCACATTTTGCCAATTTATGCATAATGAAGACTGGTTTTGACATTTTGCCCGTTTATTTTCGTGTCCAATTTGACTCTTCTTATTTGCTTTGAGCATCTCCCTCGCTCTCTCAATCGTCGTCGATTGTCGATCGACGCGCGCCACACACACGCAGCCAGACACTCACTCTCGCTCGCTCGCTTTGATACCTTGTCTGTGAGATGAGATGTGAGATGGCCTCTCTTCCTTATCCAGCTCTTTTCGAGCGCGAGGTCCAGACCAGACCAGCGCAAGCCTGCAGCCCCACCACGGCCTCGCAACCTGGTGCTGCTCATTTGCAGAGCCGACCGCTTCCGTGCCAGTGCCGTATCCTCGACGTCTCCAGCGTCTCGAGCAGTGCGACCGCAGTGCGACTACCGCGCTTATCTGACGCTAGCGCGGCTGCAGAGAGCGAGGAAGCGAGCACAGTCTCGATTCAGACACCGACACACAACTGCACAGAGCAGCAGCAGTTATGGCCGGGAAGGCGCCGTGGCGCGTGATCGCGGAGCACCTCCGCACCTGGAAGCGCGACGCGTACGTCCCGCTGCGCGTGGCGCTCAGCGCCGAGGAGCAGCGGCGCCATCGTGTCTCCACCCCCTCCATCATCGCTGGCTACGTGCGCAAGGACCAGCTGGAGGTGCGTTATCAACTACGCTATTGCTTGTATCGGTGTCTGCAGCTTGAGCACCGAAAGCATCTGACGCGATTCCCTCTGCTGGTGTTGGCTGCGGTTCGTTGGGGGGCACATGGCGCAGCGTCTGCACGACTTTTCGGATCTCCTGGACGTGACCAGCGACCAAGTGCTCGTGGCGCCTGCGTTCTCGTCGGTCGCTGAGCGCACGGAAGGTGCGTCTCTGCGTCTATATGCAGACGAATGGCTCGCTTGACTGACGCGCGTCGACCGCCTCTGTTTGCCTGCCGCAGCTTTCGCGGGCATGACGGCGTCGCTCAAGAGCGAGGGTGTGTTCCCCGAGTGGCAGAACGAGATGTGCGAGGCCAAGACGGCGTTCAATGCCCCCACGCTGTTCCACTACAACCGCGGCGTCGGTGAGTTCTTCGGACTCAGCAAGTACGCGACGTATCTCAATGGCTTCGTGCGCAACGAGGCTGCGGCCAAGCAGACCCGCAGCAGCAGCACAAACGGCAGCGGTGTCTCGCACGTGTGGATCGCCAAGCGCAGTCGCACGAAGAAGGCGTGGCCGGGCTTTCTCGACACGATTGTCGGTGGTGGACTGCCGGCGGACATATCAACGCACGAGAACATGGTGAAGGAGACGAACGAGGAAGCCGGCCTGGACCCGTCGTGGGTCGCGTCGCGGCTCGTGTCGACCGGGAGCATCTGCTATGTGACGGACCAGCGGAGCGGGCTCGTGAACAACGTCACGTTCACGTACGACCTGGAGATGCCGCCGTCGATGGAGCCCGTGAACCAAGACGGCGAGGTGGAGAGCTTCGAGCTGTGGCCGGTGGAGGAAGTGGTTGCGGCGCTCGGCGAGATGCCGATGCGGTTCAAGCCCGACATCTACTTTGTGCTGCTGGACTTTTGCATCCGCCACGGGATCGTCACGCCGCACAACTTCCCGTCGTACGAGGAGCTGCAGACTGCGCTCCAGCGCGAGACGAACCCGTACATCGACGCCTGAGCTGGGAAGAGCGGTGTATGAACAATTTGTAGCATGTAGCTCTCCACGACAGGGCAAGGGACGAATGAATGAATGAATGAATTGGTTGCGTACATGTTCATCTTCCTGGTCTCCATCGCAGCTATCGCTAGCACTCCGGCATCCTACGAGTGGCATGTGGTCTGGGTCGATCGATGTCATCCTTCACCTTCCTGCTCCAGTGAGTTTTTGGTATCTACTTCAGGTGGTAGTCATTTTTCTTTTTGACTTAGAGTAATCAAACCGCAAACTGACTACCCTGAAGGTCAATCGTGCGCGTGCGTCAGTACCACTCTGAAGTTGAGACCCGCAAGCGCACTTCCTCTTCAGAGACCTCCCGCAGGCCTCCAGTCGTCCTCGTCGGCCTCTCCGGCATCAAGCAGCATGGAGAAGGATCTGCAGAACCTCCTCTGCGGCGGCAGTGCGTCCATCCTCTGCGTCTCTCACTCAACTGCCTGTCGCCTGCAAGCCGCCCACCACGTGTCCTCCTCTTGCTGCCCTTGCCAGTCGCCGGCTGCGCGTCGCGCACCGCCGTGGCGCCGCTCGAGCGCCTCAAGATCCTCTTCCAGGTGCAAGACTTCATGGTCCAGAGCAAGGGGGCGGCGTCGGGCTCGGCGGCGGTGAGCGCGACGACGAGCGCGCCGCCCAAGTACAACGGCGTGTGGCAGTCGCTCCGCCGGATCGGCGCCGAGGAGGGCGTGCGCGGGTACTTTCGCGGCAACGGCGCGAACTGCGCGCGCGTGTTCCCGTACACCGCCATCCAGTTCGCCGTGTACGTCGTGTGAAGAGAAGCGCGTCTTGAGTCGTCGCTGGTGCTCTTGGTGTGCTCACATGACTGCATGATGTGATGCAGATTCGAGCGCATGAAGCCGGTGCTCGTGTCGGACGGCGCGACGTCGCTCAGTCCGCTACAGAAGCTCTTCGGCGGCGCGGCCGCGGGCGTCGTGTCCGTGGTCTTCACGTACCCGCTCGACTTTGTGCGCGCGCGGCTGACGGTGCAGGGCGGGCTCGCGACGGCGCAGTACAGCGGCATCTGGGACGCGCTCAAGGGCACGTACCGCTCGGAAGGTGTGATCGGCATGTACCGTGGCGTCTCGCCGACGATCCTCGGCGTGGCACCGTACGTCGGGCTCAACTTCATGGTATTCGAGACCTTGCGCGGCGTCGTGCCACTCGACGCGAACGGGAACCCGGACACGTGGTACATCCTCGGCTGCGGCGCGATCGCCGGCGCGTGCGGCCAGACTGCTGCGTACCCGATGGACCTGCTGCGCCGGCGCTTCCAAGTGAGCAGCATGGGCGGCAAGGGCGTCGCGTACACGAGCACCCTCGGCGGACTGCGGCTGATCGTGCGGCAGGAAGGCGTGCGCGGGCTCTATAAGGGTCTCTGGCCGAACTTCATCAAGGTCGTGCCGTCGATCGCCATCATGTTCACCTCGAACGAGCTGCTCAAGCGCTGCTTCACGCATGCGAAGTAGAGAGAGCGCAAGTGCAGACACCCGTCGCGCGTTCTCAATAGACCCGCTGCTGCGTTCCTATCGCCGTTGCGTGTGTCTGCTGCCTACCTACGGATCGGTCGTCTTGATCGGCTGCTGCTCCTCGACGAGCAGCGAGAAGCTCACGACGCCCGGCATGGCGTAGATGTCGATGATCGGCGCGTTGCCGCCCACGGCGATGATCTCGGTCGGCTGGTCCACGACGCAAAAGTGGTTCGACGGGACCGTCGAGTGCGCGGACGCGAGGAGCGCGCCGGAGCTGCGGTTCCACTTGCGCAGACTCGCCTCGTTCCCGACGCTCAGCAGGTCCATGCGGTGGAACTCGACGTCGTGCACGTCACTCGGCGTGTCCGTGTAATGCACCGGCACGCGCGACGGCAGGTGCCACATGCTCATGAAGCCGCTCGCGTGCGCGTGGCCGGGCGAGCGCTTCTTCCCGCCCCCGCACGCGAGCCACACCTCGGACGCGTCGTTCGCGACGCATCCGACCCACAGCGACTGCTCGCTACTCTTGCTGCTGCTGGTCGCAGCGGACGACGACGACACCGCAGGCTTCTGCGGACGGAGGAACTCGACGTTGCGCGCCTGGCGGACGTCCCAGATGCCGATCGTTCCGTCTTCCGAACCGGTCACGAGCTCCTGCGAGTGCGTCAGGTACCGCAGCGTGTGCAGGTAGTCGCGGTGGCCGTCGTACCGCCGCACGAACGTCTGCGCGCCGAGATCCCACTCGTGCGCGAGACTGTCGCCGCCCGCGAAGAAGACGTGGCCGCTCGTGCCGGCGACCGCGATCTCGTTGATCTCGTTGCACGGCAGCAGCGCGCCGCGGAAGCCCATGGTCATGCGCTCGAGGTGCGCGACGTGCACTGGACGCAGCTCGGTGTGCGGGTCGTCGAGCGCCGCGAGGATGTGCTTCCACTTCCACACGCGGAAGTCCTGGTCTCCGCCGCTGCGAGCCAGCCAGTCATTCGAGCAAGGTTGTCAGAGAAGACAAGAAGCCGTTTCGCTGGCCGGATGGCTACACGTCACGCACCTCACGAGCAGCGGGTCGGCGGCATCGCCCGCGAACGCGAGCGAGTAGATCTGCGTCGGGTGCGCCTGGAACGACAGCGCCGGTCCCGGGTGCGCGGTCTCTCTGGCACATCACATGCACTCAAACCTTGTCAGTGCGGCGCTGCACGAGCAAGAAGCGAATGCGACTTCGTTCTGCAGCACGCACTGCTGCTGCGTCACGCGCTCCCAGTACTGCGGCTGCAGCATCGGACGCAGCGCGAAGACGTGCAGCGCGCCTGTGCTCGTGGCCGCCACGAGCGTCGGTTCGCTGCTGGCGAACGCTGGCGCGAACGCCGCCGCGTACACGACGGTCTCGGCCGCTCGCATCTGGCGCAGCAGCCGCGCGCGGTGCTCCGCCTCGTCATACAGCGCGGGGTCCATGTTGGCGAGGTTGTGCAGTGGCGCTTCTGGAACTTTGGAAAGCATTCTGAAAGCCGCCTCGATTGATTTGTCATACAATTGATCTGGATGTGCCAGAATCCCTAAATTGGATTTTTCGACACTCCAAAACTGCTGGATTTTAGAAGCAATTTTGAGATCAATTTTGAGAGCACCAGAGCTCTGGCAACTTCAGAGTGGCGTTCTGGCAGCGGTGTCAATTTATGCATCTTGTTTTTCACTGTGGCTGCTTCTGCTTGTCTGAAGGAGCGGCGTTGCGGTCCGAAGTCTTCCCTCAAAGTGAGAGAGGTTGGAGCAACCTCGAAGTATGCTCGGGTCGATTTCATAGCAGCGCCAGTCTAGTGCTCCCCTCGTAGTGGCCCACTATGCTGTAGCCACCAGCGCGGACCATCCCTCAACAACCACGTCGCGGGCATGAAAACCGGCGCGATCACATTGAGGTAGCGAATCTCCACGTCGGCGATACTCTGGAGACGGAACGCGTGGACCGCCGCATGAGGAGGCTTGAGCCTATGCGAGATGTTAAGTCACCACGCGCTTCCCCGCCTCCTCCCCCTCTGATGTCGACACCTGCGAGAGCCCCGACGTGAACGACAGCACGTCGTGGAGATTCGCGTTGCCCGGCACGTCTTCCGAGAGGCAGCGGTCAGAGATGAGGATCAACTGTGTGTGGTAACTCTCGGCGCTCGTCCACACGTGCAAACAGACCGGGAACTCGCTTAGCGGTCGAAGCTGGCGCTCTGCAGCATGAAAAGAGTTCTTACAGCCAGCGCATTGGCGATGCGACTAATCCAGATCTTCCTGGCAAATCGACGGATAACTATCTGCCCGAACGATTCGTTGAGCACAGGATAAGTCAGCACACGCACCACGAAGTCCTCAGTGCCGCATCCTTGCCATCGAAGGCCGACAAACTCGACAGCAGTTCAGCTCGTGAAAGTTTCAACCGCGTACGGTGCAGACTGAAGCATTCGTGAGCTCCAGCTCCCCCGCTTCGATCCTATCGCCGCCGCTCTCAGTTCCCCGCTTGAGGATACAGCCACGCGAACTGGAACGTGAAGTCGACGCCGTTGTGCACGAGCGTGAATTGGAGGATCACCACCGCCCACGCCATGAAGGCGCCTTGCACGAGCAGACACTCGCTCTCGAGAGTGAACGCCAGCTGATGCAGTGGGGACAGTTTGAAGCGCCGCTTGAGAACGAGGTGCACGCAGACGAGCGAGAGCAGCTCGAGCGCGCCGTACACCAAGATCTTCACGACTGCCACTCGGAGCTGCGCCGCGTCCATTGTGGCCATCCCTGGATAGTACTTCGCGTTCGGCAGCTGATGCAGAATCGCGAGGTAGACTGCGTACAGCACCGGGATCGCCGCCTCGACGTACTCGACGAGCAGTATCAGCTCACAGCGCCACAGCAGCTCGAGCGTCCGTTTGAGCACCACGGCTTTCTCTTTGGCACTCAGGTTGCGCGATAGCCGAACGACAGCGTCTGCCGGACGCACCGTGGCGCCGGAGAAGATCCGAGTCCAGCCGCTGTGAACATGAACCCTCGATACCTTGATCTTCGTATGTGTGCCGACAGACGTGCTCACGTCGTTGCATGCGTTCGATGTTCGTGGTACGAATGCTACAGTCGCAAACAGAGGTCTGTCGCCGATGGTACTCGCGACTGCGTCACACCGCACGGCTTTCCCACTCCTCTCTCGATGCTCGTTCTTGTTCGGCGGCGTTGAGTCCCTCACGAGCCTTCTCGCCTCGTCTTGCATCGAACGCACCCGCTCAACCACCGCCGTGTATCTCTCCGACAAGCGGAAGTGCGCACACGACACCACCTGCAACTCGAGCATCTCGTTCACGTCGAGCTGTGTCGGGTCGCTCGCGATGTCCAGCGCTGACGCGATCACTCCGTTCGCGAACAGATCGTCGTTGGCCATCGCTTCCACCTCGCGCATGTACCCGAAGAGGTCATGCAGCGACAAGACGTTCTGCGCCACGTCGATGCCGATGATCCCGACCGTCGCGAGCACCGACGTGGAGCTCTGCATGCACTTGGACTGGTACAGCGCGTTGAAGAGGTCGACGGTGACGACCACGACCGGCACGAGATCCTCCAGCTCGCCAACGGTGCGCTTCATGATCCGCTTGACGCTGTACTTCATGACAGGCAGGACGAAGATGAACGCGATCTGGGTCCAGCCGCCGAGCAAGGCGAAGACAACACTGTACGCCGAATAGAAGAACAGGAGGCAGGCTTCCAGGTTGAGGCGGCGGGCGTACAGCGCCGCCTGTGCCTTGAGCGCTGCGTTCTGTCGGAGCTTGGGCAGTCCGATCGTCAGCACGGTTCCGACGAGGAAGAACAGGAGCCACCCTGGCAGGCTCAGCACTATCATGAACGGGATCGGAAAGACCCAGACTCTCGCGCTCAGAATCGTGAACGCTGTGTACGTGCATGCCACGAAGAGTCCGATGCGCGCGCACTTCTGAGGCGTCAGGTCTGCAGCCGGCGCGATCGCTTGCATCTGGAAGAGTCCGCCGCTCACGATGAGGAAGGTGCTGCCGAAGGTGCGATACCAAAACGACACGTTCTTGTCCCAGCCGTCTTCCGGTCGTTGCAGCGGCACGGCGTCGAGCACCAGGATCGGCAGCAACGCAACAGCGATCGTGCCGCTGCACACCGACAGTATGCGCAGGAACGATGTGCTCTCTGTGTAAGCCTGGAGCGCGCAGAGCCGCTCGATGGAGTACTGTTTGTGGCTCTGGGTACTCGGCGACACCACCGCGCTGTGGTGGAACAGCATCGCCACCTGAGCTCTGGTCCTGGTCTGTCGGTGCTGGCGTGGACACGAGCGACACGAGGTGGAGTTGGAGACCCAAAGACTTGGGAGATATTCTCGGACGCCAGCGATTTCGGTGGTCGCCATCCAGGATCGGCAGGTAACCAGTTCTCTCTCTCGGCAGCACGCTCACGTAGCGCACTTGCCACCAGCAGCAGCACCATAAGCAGCCAGATAACCTCCTTGTATGCTCAACTCACAGTCGGTGGCGCGCTCTCGTCCACACAGACACTATCCACTGCAAGTGATTCGCAGTCTCCGAATCACTGGTTTGGCTGCACACAACCCCACGACGACGACGAAGTGCCATCTGCAGTTCCTGAAGTTCCTGACGCACAGCACGGTCTCAGTCTCCGATTCGCGCGCTTCCTCCCAAGCAGACATCCAGTGCACAACACTCGATGACGGTAGCAGCTACAGTACTCGCCGCGATTCTCGTCGCGCGCGGCGCGTCGCCGGTTGCCGCGCGGGACGTGCTGATCCCCGAATGCGGTGTGAACGACCTGCGCCCGTTCGTCACCGGCAAGGCGGCCAAGGAATGCGCTCGCGACACGAACGCCGGCTCGTCCTTCCAGCTGCTGCGTGCGCCGCCAACCGACGACCTCATGCTCGCGATCTGTAAGTCTGCCGCGTGCCGCACGCTCTTCGACGACGAGGCCGGCGTGACCGCTTCGACCCCGGGAGGGGACTGTATCGTGCCTACAGGCGAGCGCATCCAGCTCTACGCCGATCTCGTGGACCAGGTGCGCCGGCGCTGCTCCGACCTCAAGGACGCCTACGTGCTCGTAGACTGCGACGTCATCGGCACGCGCGGCAGGTCGAGCGAGTTCTGGTACTTCCCGGACTCGGCGAATGCCAGTGCCGCGCCAGTGGACGCGAAGCGCTGGACGGCGACCACGAGTGAAGCCGCCACGTGGGAGGGTGACGAGGTGACTGTGAGCAGAGACGGATGGGAGCTCTTCGCGTACATCGAAGACACGGGACGCACCGAACCGGTTGGCGAGTTCGCCGGGCTCCTGGAAGCTGGTCGGCGCGGTGCCACCTCGGCGTTCGAGTGCCGGCGAGCAGACGACCACAGGTTCCCAGCGAGCGGCGGCAAGCGCTGTGAGCGGAGGTATATCTGCTTCAGTGAGTGAGCATGAATCTTGACGAGCGATTGCAGCAGTTCAAGGAGTACCTCGTGCGCAGGAAGCATCCGCCGCCGCCAGGTGAACATGCAGCTCGAGAACTTCAAGCAGATGAGTGCGAACCACAACCCGGCGACTCGCTCAACCACAAGGTGCGCCATCACGAGCAGAACATCTTCCACCTGCGCGAATACATCGACGCCAAGGCGCGCGAAATCAACTGCGAGCACGTCAAACAGGACTGCTTCCGCGTGCTCCAGGACGCCAACGCGCTGCGCATCAAGCCGCAGAGTCTGCAATGGTGGCAGCGAGAGCGAGTAGCTTCATGCGCTGCAGACCTCGCGAACGCAGATCGCCCTGGACAGAGCGCCGGCGTGGAGTAGAGCTGTGTATGAAAACAAGCAATGCATGATACCTCTTGGATGGTTGGTGGGTGGGGACGTACGCTGGAGATGACATTCTACTCCGTCGCGCCGTACGAGAAGCTCCGGAACTTGCCGCCGTCTTCGAGATCGGAGCCGCGCGACTCCCTCAGGTGCGGATGCACTTGCTGCGGCGCCGAGAAGATCGTGACCACCGGACTCCGGCCGCTCATCGTCGGCGTCGTCGCGCTCATGAACGACGTGCGCAGCTCCACATCCTCTTCCATCTCCTGCTCGTCGAGCACGTGGCCCTCCGAGCGCGTCACGGCGCGCTGCGCCATCGCCGCCCAGTCGATGCGCAGCAGCGCGTACGACATGAGCGCGAACTTGGTGCCCTCGCCCAGAATGCTGCCCCACCAGAGCCCGCGAAGACCGCCGTTCCAGACGACGCCGAGAAGGTACGACGACGGCAGCAGCACGAACCACGAGCCGGTCAGCGTGATGCGCACGAGCGTCGACGCCAGCGACATCGCCTCCACCACCGCCGCGAGGATGATGTGCAGGCCGGACACGAACACCGCGAAGCAGAACACCGGCAGCGTGTGGTGGATGATGGACGCCACTTCCAGATCCGGCGTGAAGATCGCCACGATCGAGCTTCGGAACGCGTACACGACGAACGCCGACAGTCCCGCCGCGATGCCGCCGAGAACGAACCCCACGCGGAGCGTGTGCTTTGCCAGTTCGGGCTCGTTCGCACCGAGGAAGTTCGCCGTGCGCACTTGCGTCGGTAGCCCGAAGCCCCAGAAGACCGCGAAGATGAGCCCCCAGAGATTGAACATGACGCTGTTGGCCGCCAGGTTGAGCGCGCCCATGGTTCCGGCCAACGATGACACGGCGTTGTACACCCACTCGTCCAGCGCCAGGTTGAGCGTCATGCCGAGCGAGAGCGACACGAAGTACTTGACACGCACCAGGTTCAGGCACTCCTTGATCTTGAAGCCGTACCACGTCTTCTTGTGGTACCCCTTGTACCAGAACGCATACACGTAGAGCGCCGTCGGCTGGAAGATCGAGGCGACGCACTGCGCGATCGGCGAGCCGATGAAGTGCAGCGCCGGGATCGGACCGAAGCCGTAGATGAACACATAGTTGCTCACGAGGCACACGCCGACGCTCAGGATGCTGATGATCGTCGCCGGGTTCACAATCTCTTGGGCTTGCAGGTACTGTCGCAGCGCGCAGTAGACGGCCTGCGGGAGTACCGTTGGCACGAGGTAGCGCGCGTACGTGTCGGCCATGCGCAGCACCTGGAGGTCGTCGGTCACGAACGAGAGCAGGTGATCGACGTAGAAGAAGGAGACCATGACGGGGATCGAGAAGAGCGTGAGGAAGATGAGTCCGAGCTGCAGCCAGATGCCCACGAGCTCGTAGTTCTTGGCGCCGTACGCCTGGCCGCACATGGTGCAGAGCGAGACGGCGAAGCCGAAGATGAGAATCTGCACGCCGTTGGTCCAGATCATCGCGAGCGCGCTGGCGGCGAGCGCGTCGGAGCCGAGGTGCCCGAGGAACGCGGCGCTGATGGACGAGAGCGAGATGCGGCAGAATGTCGTGAGGCTCACTTTCCAGCCCATACTCCAGATCGCGCACGCCTCCTCGTAGTCGCTCGGCGCGTGCAGCGCGAGCGACTGCGTGTGCGCGCGCGCCTTGTGCTCCTGCAGCAGCTCGGCGCGGTCGTCGTCGGAGGCGCCGCTGGCGGACGGCGGCGGCTGCGGATGTGCGGCGCTCGTCATGGCGGAAGGCGGAGCGAGCAAGCGAGCGGGTGGCCGAGTGTGCGCGAGGCGGGGAATTGCTGAATGGCAGCAGCAGCAACTTGCCTTTCGTCTGCTGGTGTGGGACACTTTGTTGCAATTGTAGGCGTTAATTTTCATGATAGTAAAGATACAGACGCGACAAATAGATTATACAGTGTAAGTAGACAGTTAAAACTGGACATTTATCGATTTTAGACGTAAAGAGTGGTGGTCGTATGTGGCCAGCTGGCGATTTGATTGGCGGAAATCAAATCTGCCTTTGCAAGCGAGGCTGCCTGTTCAAGATCGCGTGCGTGCGCCGGAACAAGTCCGAGGCTGTCGCTGTGGCGAGCGCTCGGAGCTCGCACGCTCGGCATCTCCTGCGCGCGAAGCAAGTCTCGAAGTGGAGCATGCAGTGAGATACTCTCGAGGTTGCTGTTGAAGAGAAGGAGGGAACATGCCAGGAGAAGTTTCTCCCGGTTCTTGGTGCCGGCAGAGGCGACCAAAGCTTTGCCGTGGCAGGTCGGGTAAGATGAAGACAGCGGCAGCAAGCAGTTGATAGCTGCAAGCTGTCTTGCTTGGTTGCACTTTGAGTGTTTGGGGTCGGATGTCCATCATGACAGCGAAAACCACACATCACCAAATCAAGAGCCGTACACCAGCAAGGTCCGCCGTCACGAGCTCATTTACTTGAACTGACAAGGAAGTCACGAGCTCAGGCGTTCGATTAGACAAGGAAGAATGGAGTCTCGCTGGCTGTATGCGTCGAGTGTGTTGGAGATGAACTAGCAACAACCATGTCTGGAATCCCGAGGTCAAACCTCTCTCTTTGCTGCACCCCATGGGATGCCTGTCCGTGCCTGTAGGTGTATCGCCGCCCTGACAAAGGCTGTCAATCTGCCATCTCAGAGGAAAGACAGTCAGGAGACAACCTTTCCAAAGGAAAGACAGGAGACTTGTTGGTCAGCCTTGCTCAGAGGAGACTTGGTGCGAATGGCTACACATTTTCTTTGTGTGTCACGAAAGTGCCACAAGAAAGATCGCTGCTGCAGGTTGCGCGAAGGTTGCGCGAGAACCATTTATTCGACAAAAAAACTCGAATAGTTGAAATAAATGGAAGCCACCTCATCAGAGGCCCCTGCCGGATCGTGTGTGCGTCCCTTCGCCACATTCCCCAACGAGCGGCACGGACGTGACGGCAGCAGCCAGACGACGACCGCGCTCGCGACTGCCTACAGGCAGCAGCCGAGCACCTGCGCGGGCGCACGTAAGTGTGGTAAGTTTGTGTACGTGAGCGAGAGAAAGCGCGAGCACCTGCGCGCGCCGTGTTCGCATCTGTGGACACATGCGCGGCGGCGCGTCTTTTTATAGTGCGTTTGTGTGGGCGGCGGCGGCGGCGCGCTTGTGCTGACAGCGGCGCTCATCGCACTTCTCGCTGTGTGTGCATATGTGATGCCTATAGAGAGAGCATAACCACAGCAGCAGGAGCAACGATGTACGTGACGCGGCGGTTCCTTCGCTCGACGATGATGCCGGACGCGTCAGTCGCGCAGGAAACGACGACGACGACGGCGGCGGCGCCTCCTGAGAACACGCGCAGACGCGCGTCGCCGTCGTCCAAACGGACGAGCGACGCGATGCCGGTGGAGAAAGTGACGAGCGGGAGCGACGGTCCTTCGCGAGGCTCAAGCAAGAAGAAGGCGTCACCGCGGCCGAGTCACGCGATCACTTCGGTGGCGGACTTAATCGCGGACGCGGGGGAGACGCGGGAGAAGCTCGCGCTTCAGTACGTTGGCTACGGGATGCTCGTGGACGCGCGCGACTCGCTGGAGCGCTGGTGCGAAGCCAAGATCATCGATTTGGACGCGGCGGAGGAGACGGTGTTCGTGCATTACGTTGGCTGGAACTCACGCTACGACGCGTGGCTCTCGGTCGAGTTTCTCGCGGCACATGGCAGCCACACTGGTGCGGAGAAGAAGAGTGCGGGCGGGGGCAGCAGCTGGAACGGGAAGACGTCGCTCTTCGCGCCTGCAGCAGACGCCATGGAGGACAACTTTGATCATATGCACCCACAGCAGCAGCAGGAAGACCCGGAGATCGCAACTTCTGCGCCCAACAAGGAGAAGAAGCAGAAGAAAGCGAAGAAGGCGAAGAAGGTGAAGAAGAAGAAGCGCGAGGGGGGCGCCGAGTCATCTTCGAAGAAGCGCCGCAGCCGCAGCGGCGACAGCCAGCAGCACGACATCGAGGAGAGCGTGGAGGAGATCCATCTTGCCGACAACGCTGCTCAGAGCGACGAACCGGAGTTGCCGACACCTCGCAAACGAGCGCGACGCGCGACTATGAAGGCGAAAGCCGAGCCAAATGGACAAGAATCTCCGCCGAAGCCCAAGAAGCAGCTCAAAGTCGCGAAAGTGCACCCTGTTCGCGTGGCTGTCGCGACAACGGACGAGGCGAGCGAGCGCAAGTCGAGACGCAGTCGGAAAGCGAACGTCGACATGGAGCTCGACATGGACGTCCGTGACCTCAACGTCAGCGAGGCGTCCGCTTCCGTCGCTGACGAAGAGCACGAAGGCTTGGACGTTGACGACGTGGAGGCAGGCAAGAGAAGCGGCAAGAAGGCTGGCGCGAAGAAGGGGAAGGCCAAGATGAAGCGAGGTGGCGCGGCGGACGTGTCGGCGCACATGGTTGACAACGACCCGAACGCTACAGCAGAGATCAAGACTGGCAGACGCCAAAGCAAGAGCGCAGGCAAAGCGGGAGACGAAACCGTGGCTGGCACTGCTCCCACTGCTGCTCCGAAGCGGGGTGGCAGGACGCGGCAGAACAGCAGTCAACAGCGGTACCAGCCCCCTCGCGCGCCAGTGGTGCTGAGCGAGACCCGGGAGAAGCTTGCGTCGATCTTCCGGCTGCGGCTGCAGCAGAGGCAGCAACTCGAGCAACTCATGGAGTGCGATCCAAGTGCGGAAGCAACCTCGCTGCAGGAAGAAGCGCGGCAAGCGGAGGTAGTCGCGAATGGAAGTCGGAAGAAGCAGGCGGGCACTGCTACTGCCGTGTCCAGCGCTGCGGCTTCGTTTGCGGAGGCGTCCGCCCACGAAGCGTACATCCACTACCACCACGCGCAGCAGATCCAGCAGTACTATTACCAGCAGGCGTTGATGGCATCGAACGCGAACTTGATGGACCCGAGCGGCGAAGCAGCGCTTCAAGGGGGTATCATAGACTCACGCATCATCCATGCAGGAGTGGAATCGTTGGAGCTCCAGCGCCAGATGCGGGAGCAGCAGTTCCAGGACTACTTTCAGCACCTGGCGGTCACTCGCGAGCGCAACATGGCGGCGCTCGCGTCGAACCAGGAGTTCCTCGCGAAGAGCGGCCAAGCGTGGCAGCACCAGCAGTCTGGCGACGAAACCACGGGTGGCGGCGAGAACCCTCAAGCTCCTGGATCGGACGCGCGCGTGGCTGATGTGAAGCCTGAAACGATGCTCGCGACAGACTCGTCTGATGGAGCAACAGCCTCGGGACGCGAGATGGATGGCAGTTTGTCTGCGGAGCCGACAGCAGCCAAGCTCGACGGTGCAGATTCTGCGTCGACGGTCAAGTGTGAAGATGACGAGTCTGCTGGTGAAGCTCCTGGTGCTGTCACGACGGCGCGGAACGAGGGCGAGAAGGGCAGTGTGTTGTACGAGTTCGTGCTGTGAGCAGCAGCGTCGACGCCGAGGGCGACGAGCGGGTGCGGTAAAATAGCTATATCGTTATATCTTAGAGGCGGCGACGCGCTGTCCGCCTTGTTGCTCCTGGGTCCTGGACGACTGACTACGCGAAGACGGAGAGCAGCGTGGCGGCCGCGAGCGCGAGCGCCAGCTGCGAGGCGCGCGCGACGCTCGCTGCCGATTTGGCTGCGGGGTCGACGGTCGTGCTGGTGTTGCCGCCGTCCTTCATGAGCTCGCGCTTCTTGACATCGATGACGACGTCTACATCGCCGACGGTGGTGTTCCCACGGCCACTGCCGGAGCCGCTGCCGGCGGCGCCCCCAGTGCTTACACTCTTGATCTGCACCTTGAGGTCCGGAAGCTTGGCGATCTCGGCCTCGAGCTCGGCGGCGAGCAGCTTCTCGTCGATGAGGTCGCATTGGTGCAGGATGTCGTCCGCGAGGCGCGGGAGGTTGGTGACAGTCGTGACGCCGCTGGCACCGGCGGGCGAGCAGCAGTCCGGCAGCTGCTCCATGGCCACGATGAGCGCGCGCACGCAGCTGTCGCTCGCGCAGAGCGGCGCCGCCTTGTCGGTGCTGGCGGCGAACGCGGCTGAGAGGAAGCTCGTGGTACCGCTGGCCCTGGCGGCGCTCGCGCACTGCTCGAAGAGCGCCTTGTTGGCAGCCACGAGCGTGTCAGCGGCCACCACCTGCTGCGCAGAGCACTCGGCGGCGCTCGCGCGGCTGCTGGTGAGCGCGGCGATCGTCGCGGCGGCGACGGTGATGAGGAGCTTCATCGTCGGTACACGTCGTGTAGCGCGGAGGAGAACGCGGGAATGGGGGACCACGCGAGACTTTGGTTCGCTAGGTACAAACGTCAGACGAGTGGACAACCATTCAGTTTTGGCGGATGACAGTCAAGTCAGCGTAAAGCTTCTGGACTAGGAGGGTATTTTTTATCTGTGAATTTGTATGGAGGAAAAGGGTTAGGGGTGCAATCTGATTTGAAGTGACAGAAACTGGACACAAATGATTTGAATTAGGGACTTTGTGCCCTGAAATCGCGGCGAGGTCAGCGACGAATCCCTATTGCACACTCATTCCACGAACTGATGATGAAACTTGTCACCGTGGAAGGTGTACCGAAGAACACCACGCCGTCGTCAAGAGTATCATGGAGTTCCTTGAGTGGAATCAGGGACGAGTTCAATGTGGGCTTATCCTGCTTCCTCGCTTCGTATCGTGTAAAGTGTGAGCTCATGTGCGTTGGATCGAATGTACCTCTTGGCAATAGCGATCGTGATGCTGTGTATCCGATCTATGTCACGATGGCTCTGCAAGACACCTAGAGCTACGCTGTCGGCACTGATGGAGGATGGAGCCATACGAACTTGAAGCTGAAGTCGGCGCCTACGGAGACGAGAACCATGCGTCAGTACCACGAGTACCACAGCTCACATCAATACCCCGCAACGGCTGAGTACTGGCGAGCGACGTACCAAAGTGTGTGAGTGAGTTCTGCACCGCGTAGAAGAACCAGAGGACGAGCTTCGACTGCACCATCATCCACTGGTTGTAGAGCACGAACGCGAGCTGCTTGAACGACTCGATCTGGAGCTTCTTCTTCAGAATGTACGACATCATGAGGAACGAGACGAGCTCGAAGCCTGCGTAGACGAAGACGTTCATAACTGTGTGTTCCAGCTCGGTGATGTCCATCTTGGCGAGCTGCGAGTAGTACTCCCGGTTCGGTAGATGGTACGCCGCGACAACATACACGCCTGCGAATCAAGCAGGTTTGCGGTAACAGCGTTAGTTCGACAGCGCATCCGTGTCAAACCGATCTCGCAAAGCAGCGTCGGACGCACTGTAGATGATCGGGACGATGACTTCCGTGTACTCGACGAGCAGCACACACTCGGTCGTGTACATGAGCGATGTCGTCTTCTGTACAAAGTAGAGTCTCTGAGTGTCGTTGAACAGATCGTCTTCTGTTCCAGTCACCGCCAGCTTGCTGTTCGCCAAAGTGGCTGCTGATCCGGGTTCGTCTCTTCCTGTACTCGCGTCGTCACTTGGGTTGGCAACGACTGCGATGTCGGAGGAGAAGCTGGCAGCTTGAAAACGCTCCAGGTCGCGCGAGCTTGGTCCAACTTGCTGGATATCGCGGCATGAAGCGACTGGCACAACAATCTTCGACTTGCGGTCGCCCAATGCGCTTCGCGTGTGCTTCACGCTCGATATGGTGCTCGAGTCCAGGCACTCACTGTGGTTCCCACAGGACTGGCGAAGCGTCGGGTGTGTTCCCACGCGTTTGTCTTCGTCGATGATGATCAGCGCGATCTCCAGGAACGTCTTGTTCTCCCACGGATGGCCGGCGGGGATCTTATCCAGGAGACACTTGATCTCGTCGAGCATGGCGTTGACGTCGCGGATCGAGAGCCACGCCTGGAACCAGTCGACGAACGACAGAATGAGCGTCGTGCTGATCGACGTCGTGCTCTGCATGCAGCACGCCACGTAGAGCGCGTTGAAGATCTCGACGTTGAAGATCACGATCTCGGGCTTCATGTCGTCCATCTTGCCGAGGAACTTGGCCATCCAGTTCTTGAGTAGGATCTTGATGATCGGCAGCAAGATGACGTACACGTTCTGCGCCGCCGCGTCGACCGACTGGAAGCCGTAGATGTACGCCGGGTAGATGAACGTGAGCGACACCTGTGCGATGAAGACGACAAAGTAGTTGCCCAGGTCGACGCGGAACTGGACGTTGGCGCGCAAGAGAGACCCGAAGTAGTACGCGAAGTTGACGCAGATGAACGCGAACCACATGGGCGTGCCGATGATCAGGCTGAACGGGAGCGGGAATCCGATCACGTGCGACATCAGGAACTGGAAGCCGACGCCGCCAACACTCGCGAAGAACGACGTGATCATGACCCGATTGAGTCCGAACGGGAGGCCGGGCACGCTCAGCGGGAACTGCGCCAGCATCGCGTACGAGATGAGGAAGATCGTGACAAAGTTGCGGAGCCAGTGCACGTAGTTCGCGTTCGTGCCCTTGTCCGGATGCTCGAGCGGCACCGCGTCGATGAGCGTGATGAGGATAAGACACGGGAACGGCGCGAGCAGGCACAGCGCGAGCACTCGCTTGTAGCTGGCAGCCTTGACGAATACGTCGTAGCCGCGCAGGCGCTCGAACGAGTACTGGCCTTGCAGCTCCACCTGCGTGGTCACCCACGCGTCGTACATCCTGCCGAGGAAGCGGGCGAGTCCCGGCATTGCGGGTGTCTTGTGGACGCCAACGCGCGAACGCACGAGCAGGGCGAGTGTCGTCGTGGGTGGGCCGGCGATGTTTGTCTGGCTCTGCTCGTGGAGAAGTGGCTCGTGCTCGCGAACTCTAGTGCAGAAATAGCAGTTTCCCACACGGCGAGCTTCGGAAGCCCGGCTGTCCTGGCCACTAGTGCGTCGACAGTCAACCAGCGTGAGCAAGAAAACATAGTCCCTGTGTCATTTCTCACGGTCACGGATGGTGAGAACCGAACGCGCATGCCAAGCGTGCACGTCTGTGCGGGTGTCTCCGAGCCTCGCGAACATCATTGCTGCAGGCAGCATGCGCTTCGCTTCTCACTGCACTCCGCACGGATACTACTTGTCCGTCACGCGCGACGAACTCGGAGCACTTCATGATGCTAGCAGTAGACGATCGGTGCCGCTAATCCCATCAAGCGAGCGCGTTGTTCAAACTCGTCGGCGCACTCCACTGGTGGCAGCTACAGCACATCGCGTTGGTGTCACTCCGAGCGAAAGAGCAGACACTTCTAGACGACAGCTCCGGACTCCGCTCCGTAGCAGTCATCTCGTTCCGGCGACTCACGCGATCCGCTCTTGTGACATCTGCACGGGTCAGCGCTCCTCCGGCCGCTGCCGCTTGGTTCCTGTTCGACGCGCGCCGCGAAGTCTTTGGCGTCGAAAGTGAGTGGTTCCCGTTCATGTCCGCGGCGCGAGAGATCGTGGAGATCGTTGTAGTCCCAAGCCAAAGCGCCGACGGAGACACTTGCTGCCTCGCTCTGCCTCAGCACTCTCCGCATCGCGCTCCTCCACGTTGCTCGATGTGCTGCTCGACCTCGTCTCGAGTGATCCCGCTTACTATCTACACCAGCGAAACA
>JAASGA010000300.1:0-24197 GCA_023334105.1 Globisporangium nodosum
GGAGCTTCATCAGCGTACTCAATGTCAAGAAGACGTCTGTGTGTGATACGCTGCTTCCCCGTGCTGGTTGTTTGGTGCCAGTCGTGCGGTTCGCTCTGTCCGTAGTCGCTCGGTGGCGACGACAAGCGAGCAGTTGATGCAAGTTATACCTCGATGGTGCTCAGACAATCATCCTTCATTCAGTGCGATGACACCTATTGTGCGCGAGTGTGCGCGGTGGTCGCCGGTGTGTGTGCCGATGGCCTGAGTGAAAGTGCTGATAACGGAGCCGCCGCACGGATCGGACACTCAAGCATGGCGAGTGTCCCACTCGAAGTCAAGACTGCCATAGCTTCGAGTAGACGCATACGTTGACTCGTTGTCTCATGCGAAGTCAGCGTAGGCTGTCCTGCGTCCTGTTGCTTCGTCGCCATACGATCGGCGTCTCCCAGCACGAACTTCATCCTCTCGTCCACCACATGCACACGAACACTGAAGAGGATCGGAGAGCCAACCGCCGAGGCATCCCCGTCGTCCTCTTGCCAACGGAGCACCGGCGGATTCCAGCGGGCCGCCAAGGACCGAGACAGCTCCTCCTGGCATTGCTCAACGTGCTTCCTCGCGCTCAAGCCCATCACCAATCATGGCCAAGACCCTGCTCCTCGCCGCCATCGCGCTGGTCGCTGGCAGCACTGCCGACTCGGCGGCCCCCACTCTCGGCGCCGGGCACTACTACTACCGCCCGAGCCTCCTCGTGTCCGGCGTCCCGGGAACCTCCGCGCCGTTCCGGCGCTCGCCGTGCCCGGGACTCAACAGCCTGGCGAACCACGGCCACATCCCTCGCACCGGCCAGAACGTCACCCGCGCCGTGCTCACGGACGCGCTCGTGTCGGTGTACAACCTCAGCCCCGAGCTCGCCGCCGTGCTCGCCAGCCAGGTGCCGGACCCGTTCAGCATGGACTTCCTCGGCACGCACAACTTCATCGAGCACGACGCGTCGCTCGTGCACTCGGACTCGCACTTCGGCCACCCGCCGAACGAGGTGAACGCGACGCTCGTCGCCGACTTCCTCGCCCGCGCCGACGCCGAGCAGCGCATCGGCATCCCCGAGGTCGGCAAGGCGCGCAAGGACCGCGTGGCCGCGTGCATGAAGCACAACCCGACGTGCGAGTTCGGCGCCGCGCAGGCGAAGGCGGCGTTCCCGGAAGCCGCCGCGCTCGTCGGCGTCATGGGCGGCCGCCGCAACAACGACACCATCAGCGTCGCCCACGCGCGCTCGTTCCTGCTGCACGAGCGCATCCCGCGCGACTTCCTCAAGTCCGAGACGCCGTTCACGGTCGCGGACCTCACCACGTACGCGACCAGGATCGCTGCGTTCGCTGCGTGAGAAGACGCACACGTGTGAGCTAGACACTGTAGTGTACACACACATCTGGAGAATATGAACACTGGTACGCTTGCTTGGGAGTTAGTAGACCTGTCCATGACGTCGCTGGCCTGGCGGTGACGCGCCATCCGAACCTCACGCAATCCACCACCGTAGACGCCGACGTCTGCTACGAACGCAACACGAGAAGAGCTGGTTGCAGCTCGCTCCTCTTCTCTGGCTCACACCGCCGAGTGCGGGTTGCCCTGCTGCAGCGCTCCCTTCTGCGCGCGGTGCTTGGAGTGGTCCTGGCCGTGCGCCGTCTTCTTGAACTGCACGACCATGCCGAGCACGAAGAGCGCGATGGCGCCGCCCACGTACGCCCACCACGCGCCCGGGATCTCGTACACCCAGTGCTCGCCGCTGTCGTCCTCCGCCTTGGTGCGGAACTCGTCAAAGTCCGTGCCGTTCGGGTACTTGCCGGCGAAGTAGCCGACGCCAGCGATGAACATCTCGGCGCCGACAAACGCCGTGGCCACGATCAGCACCGGGCGCTCGAGCTTGAGCGCGAGCACGCCCGCGGCGATGCCGAAGATCACGGCCATGATCACGAGCACCACGTCCGGGTTCTCCGGGTACAGCTTCGGCCCGAGCGACGTGTTGAGCGTGAACGCGAGCATGACGCCCGCGGCCGCGCCGCCGAGGAAGATGCCGGCGCTGTACAGGTAGATCACGAGCGAGCCGAGCGCGAGGCCGCCGAGGAAGAACGCGACCCACGACGCCGTGGCCATCCACGTATGGTTCTTGAACGCCGCCTCGGCCACGCCCGCGAGGAACACGCCGCCGACCACGAAGCCGCACGCGAAGACCGTCGGGCGGAAGAGCCGGTAGCCCGCGAGGCAGATCGTGAGGCCCGCGCCGATGGCGATGGCCGCCAGGAAGCCCGGCCCGATCTTCACCTCGCCCGCCTGGTCGATCAGGTGGGTCGCCGTCTTGTTGGCGTCCTTGTGCTCCGTGGCGTTGCCGCCGCTGCTGCTGCTGCTGTCAGCGGCGGACGCGCAGCTGCTCGCGAGCAGCAGCAGCTGCACGAGCAGCAGCAGAAGAGCGGGAGAAGGCGAGCGGCGCATGACTGGGCGGCGGCGGCAGCAGCAGGAGGAGGATCTGCTGCGGGGTGCGCGGCGAGTCGAAGAATGAAGGAGAAAGAGAGCTTATCGTGGGTGGAAGTTTGGCTGGCGGGACAATGAGGTATACAAACTTCAAGTCAATTTGGATCTTGCAAATCCTGATTTTTAGATGGGTGAACGATTGTGAAATTCGGACTTATGCGGAGTGACTATGGGTGCGCACGCTGTGATTCGTTGAAATTTTGAGACTTTTCGTCTGCGATTCGTCAAAAAAGAGCTCTAGTGATGTGATTGGCTGAAAGTGAATCAAGAAAAGCCAGAATGGGTACACGGAGCCGTGTGGGTGTACCATTCATTCCTTGCTTGGCCCTCGAGAAGCTCTCGATGAGCACCTCGATCCTCATGCATGCACCTGCACCTGCACGTGGATGTAGACGCAGACAGCGAGCATATCGCCATCGTGTTCGCCATGCAAAGTTCCCCATTAAATATCCAAGTAGTCTGCGCGTCAAGTCGCTTACACGCGCTGGAAGGGAGCACTCTGCACGCCCTCTTCCGCTCTCGGCGACGCCACTTGCTCGTCCTTCCTACCGCCATCGCCACCTCCGTCACGACGCGCTCGCTGCTCGCGCCGCCACTGTTCGCGCAGACTCCAGGCGGCCAGCGCCACGAACGCCACCAGGTATACGCTCCACGCCGCCGACGCCTCGTTCTCCTGTTCGTCATCACCCTCCAGGTACGCGGCCAGCTTGTGCCACGTCGGGAACGCGCCGGCAAAGTACCCGACGCCGTAGAGCCACCAGTAGGCGCCTAGCACGCTTGTCCACACGAGCGCCGTCGGCCGCTCGAAGCGCACGAAGAGCGCGCCAACCAGCACCAGCAGCGTGGCCGAAGTCAGCGGCACCAGCGGACTTTTGAGCGACACGCCCGCGACGCCGCAGCACATGACAAGCGCGACTGCGCCACCGAGCGCGCCGCCGACCAGGAACGAGCACGCAGACGGCCGCAGCCGCAGGATCGAGCCGACGAGCGCGCCGCCGCCCGCGAACGCCGCGAGCATGAACACGACCGCGGCCGTCGAGTAGCTCTCCACGAGCAGGAAGGCGCCGAGCGCGAAGAGCGCACCGCCGCCGAGGAAGCCGAGCGCCAGCGCCACGTGCGCGTACCACGCGAGCCCGAAGAAGCAGAGCACGGGTGCGAGCACGAGTCCGACGATCGGCGTCGCGCGGTCCGCGACGTCCTCGAAGGCCGCGAGGTCGAGCGTTTGGGACGTGTTGCTCGCTCGCGCAGATGCGGGTGCTGCGAGCGCCAGCATCAGCGTCAGCGCCAGCATCAGCATCAGCGCCAGAGCGCGGGACGTGGGCGGCATCGGAGGTGGCGACGAGCAAATGTGGAAGTGAGCAAGCGGTTCCGGCGCTCAGTTGCAGTTGCGCGGCGCGGAATCAGCTGCAGCAGCCAGCCAGCCAGCCGGCAACCAAGTGGGTGCGCTCTGAAGCGAGCGCTTCGAGCCTTCGAGCTGCGAGGCCGCCACCAGCACGTCTGCTGCTCCATGACCGCGACGATAGGACGCCTGGAGACGAATGGCAGCGCTGACGTGCGCCTGACGTGGCGCCGCACGCCAGCCTGAGTTGTAACGGCATCTGGCAACCAGAGGTCAAGTCAAGCAGGTTGCACTGCCTTCTCCAGGACATAGCCAAGATGCCTCCAATCTGCACACAATCTACTGCCGGAAGGCTTCGAACGCCTCGTGGATGAGCTCGAGCTGCTCCTGGAAGCACGCGGCGTCCGCTTCTCCCGTCAGTCTCTTGCGCGTCGGACGGAGTGTCGGTGCTGCCGATGCAGTTCGCCTCTTCTGCGCTTGCTTCAGCAGCAGTTCCTGGTGTTTCTTGTGGTCGCCAGGTCGCGCTCTCGATCGAGTGTCGTTGCCACTGGTACTGGAAGTTTGGTTGGCAGAGTTCGGTGCACTTCGTAGAAGTGTGGCGCCGCCGGAGGAGGAGGACGTGGTTGTGATGGTGGCTGGGATGATGACAGGCGATGATACCTTCCGAACCTCGGCGGAGAACCGCTCCGTTGGCTTCGGGTCGCTTGCGGTTGCTTCTTTCTGCTGCAGCCACCGACCGTCAGCTTCTCGCCGCTTTCATCACCATACACTCTCCTCCTTCCGCTTGATCCGAGCAGCCAACCAACCTCTCAGCATGTCTTCCTCTTCCAACCACGCACCCGTGCTGCGTTGTTGCTGCCAGCAGGACGAACGCCACTTTGAGCCGTGATGACGTCTTCGAGCAGCGCTGGCAGCAGCTGCACCATGCGCACGACGTCGCCGCGCTGCGCCTCGTCCTCGAACGTCTTCAGGCGATCGCGCCACCCTACGCCATCTTCTCGCTGCTGGCCGGCTTGCAAGCTCTCCAACCTCTCGATGGTCCGTCGAAACAGCGCTCGGAAGCGCCCCGAGAACGCCTGCTCGTTGACACGCAGCGCCTCGAGACTCTCGTCCTGGTCGGCTTTCACACGCTCCAGCGTCTCCAGCTTCTCCTTCAGCTGCAGATCGCACACACGAGTCACGGTCAGGTCGCCTCCCTGACACGAATCCTGTCGTCCTCGCTCTCGCAGAAGCATCGTGTGCTGCTACGTACGCGCTTGTGCTTGCTGTTCTGGCGCTCTGCTAGTTCCACCGCGCTCTCGAGAGCGTCTTCGACGAGTGCGAGGCGCTGCGCTCGTTCTATCAGCCCATCGAGCTCATTCGAGAGCGCTCGGATCTCCGCTGCCTTGTCGCGCAGCGCCGCTGTCTGCATCCGCTCACACGCCTCGGAGCGCTGCAAGTCGCGGGACATCTCCTCGAGCTGGCGGGCTTGAACCTCAACGAGCCGTTGCTGCTCGACCGCTTGTTGCTCGAACGCGCGGAGCCTCTCGACCTCTTGTCCAAGCTCTTCACGCGCGAACTGGAGCTGCGTGGCCTCCTGTCTGCTCGCTGAGAGCTCGTCTGACACCTGGTGACATTGTCAGCACACACCCAACCAGTTCGTCACGCACGGAGCTCGCGAGCGTACCTTCGTAAGCTGCGCCTGCGCGTTCGTGTGCTCTTCGTGGACCTGCTGCATCTCCTCGTGGCAGATGCGCGCAGTCGTGTGCAGCTCGTCACACGCAACGCGCAGGTCCGAGTGCTCGCGTTCCCACGAGCTTCGGAGCGTCTCCAGCTCGTTGACAGACGTCGCCACCATGCCCAGCAGTCGGCTGAGGAAGGCGCTCAGTGACGGCAGCTGTTCTGCCCACGAGTACGTGCTGGTGTCCGGACTCTCTGTCGTTGTAGCAGTCGGTCGGATGGACTGCAGCAAGTGCTCGAGCGAGCGCATGCACAGCAAGAGCTGGTCCGAGACGAGGCTCTCGTCGCTCGCCTCGCTTTCGTCGACACGTGACGAACGAGACAGGAGAGCGACTGCTGCGTCCAGCCCAGCGTCCAGCTCTCGCATACGTTCTCGGATCTCACGACGCAGCCGCTCGCTCGTCTCCAGCTTCCGCTCCTGCGACGCCAACGCTGCTGCCTGCTCCTCAATCACCGACGCTGACTGCGAGCGTTCGTCGTGCACCTGGCGTTCAAGAGTCAAGACCTCCTTCTTCGCACCGTCGAGCTGTTCGCGCGCATCGCTCAGCTGCAGCTGCACCGTAGTGAGGCTTGTCTCTATCTGCGTCGCGTACACTCTGTGCTCCGCGCCAGCAGTCTCGAGCGCCTCCTGGCTCCTGCGACTCTCATCACGCGCAGACTGAAGCTGGGTTCGCAGGTGTTCACTCTCTCGAGTGGCGGACTCCGCTTTGCTCGCGTAGCTGTCGATCGAACGGAGCAGCTCCTCCTGGAGCGCCTTTGCCTCCTCCAACTGCGCCTGCGTTCTGGTAAAGTCCTCACGCAGCCGCCGCGCATCCTCGCTCTCGCGCTTGCGCTTGCTGGTCGTCCGCTCCAGACCTGCTTTCGTCTCATCGAGCGAGCGCATGAGCTTCTCGCACTTGGCGTCCGCAAGTGTCTTGAGCTGCGAGGCGCTCGTGAGCTGGTCGCTCAGAAGCGCGTGGCGTGCCTTGCTGTCGTCGACAAACGTCTGCAAGCGCTGGCACTGATCGTGCTCCCGCTCGAGCTGTCGCTGCGTCTGCGCCAACTGCGTCGCCAGCGCCGCTTTCTCCTGGCGAAGTTCGTGGATCTCGAGCTCGCGCCGCGTCGACTTCTCGTCGAGCTGCTGCTCCAGGCTGAGGTGCTTGTCGTTCTGCTCGCACAGCTGCTGCTGCAGCGCCTCGACCTGGCGCTGTTTGTCCGTGACGTCGTGCTCTTGCTCGTAGATCGTGTGGCGGAGCTCGGCGAGCACCATCAGCAGCTCTTCATGGCCAGTGACACGGAGCTCGAATGCTTTCAGGTGCACCGCTTCTTCGAGCACGCGGATGTAGAGCTGCTGCTCTCGCAGCGCGTCGGGCGTCGCCTCGCCGACAGCGACGTCGAGATCGCTCTCTCGAACACCAACCTGGTGTTGCTTCAGCGCAGTGATCGCGTCCTCGACTTGCTTCGTCGAGCTCTTGAAGCGCTCCCGTTCGCGCTCCAGCTCCCGGACCTTCTGCTGGAGCGCTTCGATCTCGCTCTTGAGCGCTTTCGTCTGGACTGCTGACGAGCCAACTCCTCCGCTGCCGACGAGCGCCTTGGCGGCACCGAGACTCAAGCGCTTGGAGCTGCTGCCTGCGCTCACCGTCGCGGAGCTCAAGACCTTCTTGGCGCCTTTGAGCCGCTCGAGCTGCAGTCGGAGCTCCTGGAGCTGAGCGTCGCGGTCCGTCACCTCCTGGTTCTTCTTCTCGAGCTGCTCGTACACGCTCGTGAGCTCATGCGCCTGCTGCCGCAGCTTCTTCGCCAGCGTGTCGATCGGATGCACGCTCGGCGTTGCAGGAGCTGCAGCGACGTCTGTCAACTGGCTGGGTCGGGGCGTGGGGTTGTCCTGGTTGCTCCTAGCGTCGCTGCGATGATGGTCACTGCTGTTGTGGTTGTCCATACCCAGCATCGAGCTGCTCACACTCCCGCGCTTGCTCGCTCGGTCGCGGGACGATGGAGAGCGGGGCGACGGAGCCGCCGCATGCATGCTTTCAACTCTCTCGCGGTCAAGTTGGCGCTGACTCGCGACTCCTTCGACAGCGGACGCTCGTCGCAGTGGCGCAACTGGCGCGCTGGTGCGCGCTTGCGGACGAGGCTGAGGCTGCGGCGGCGGGATCCGACTCGGCATCGGAGCCGACAAGCGTCGCGGCGACAACGGTTGCTTCAGTACGGAGTCTTCTGCTCGGATGCGAGATGCTCTCGCGTCTGCCACCGCCGATTCGGGGAAGTACTCGTATCCTCCCGATCGGGGCGACAACGGAGCTGACGACGACAGCGGTGGAGGCAGCGACGCGCTGCGCATCGTGGACTTCGGTGCAGGAGAGTCGAGCAGCAGGTGCGTGCTGAACGCTCCTCGCTGAGGCAGTCCGGAAGTAGTTGTCATGGCACTCAATCGTCGATGATGTTGCTGCAGTTGGTGGGGCAGCGAAGGAGGAGGAGGAGGAGGAGGCGGTGGAGGAGAAGGAGATGAAGCCGCCTGGTACATCTGCGATCGAGTTGCTTTGCGCATGTCGGAGGCGCGCGCGGAGCTACGCCAGCTCCTCCATCTGGTGGAGCGTGGTGGCGATCGAGACCTCGAGTCGGTTGGCACCGACCTTTCGAGGTTGTCGTCCGACCAGGTTGCGATGCAAGTCGACGCGGACGATCCGAGTCCCACGCTGTCTGAAGCGAGTCCAGCGCAGCACGAGGCGGGACTCGGAACCAAGGACCGAATCGATCAGGATGGTGACGACAGGAACGCTCGCTGTTCTCACGCAGCGGCGTGGGTTGGCACCCAGCTCCGAGTGTTTGCGGTCGCAGGACTGTCGTCCTTGCACGCGGAGCCGTTCGTCCGCGTGCTCTTCCACTTGCCAGCATCGCAGACACACAAGACCAGAGCCGAGACCCGCACGCCCAGAGTGATCAGTCTCGACAACGAGAGTGCGGAGTGTCGGCGGAGGCGCGATCCGAACGGCAGGTACACTGCGGTCTGGGAAGAGCGCACCCCACCAAAGAACAGCACCGGCAGACTGCGGGACGAAGACCACGATGGGAAATCCGCGTTTGCACTGCCACCGGCGCTGCAACACGTCGAGATCCAAGTCTGGAACCGCTTCCCGAATGGCTTCGACGTGTTCCTGGGGACAACGACTGTCGCGATCAAAAGCTTGCGTCGCCAACTCCTCAGCGAGCAGCAGGACGAAGACGATCAGACGCCGACGTCAGCGTCGACCGGTATCCTCCGAGCACCGGCGGCGTGGTACCTGCTGTCGAGCGACTCGGACCACGCAGGAAGGATGCAGCGACTGCAGCTGAGTGTGCAGCTCGATGTGCGCTTCATCAGCGACCCGCGAGCGTTCGCGATCCGCCAGAAGATCGCGTGCGAGACCGTCGCCGAGAGTCTTCGACGCGACGGATCCTCGACCGACGATCCGAACGATCCGAAGCAGGCGAAGCAGCAGCACATCGCTGACCCCGCGTTCGCTTTCGTCAAGCCGTTCCAAGCGATCGACTGGTCCGTCATCGTGTCCACGAGTCTGAGGCATATCTTCTTCCACGTGCGTGTCGCCGAGCGCTTTGGTTAGCAGACCTGCTCGGCAAAGCGAACGTAGCTGACATGACCGGATGTGTGTGCGAACCGCAGGGGGATGTGGAGCGCTTGAGCTCCTTCAAGCACCAAGTGCTGTACGGCGACCTGCTGCGCGAGCTGCACGAAGACGACGGCCTCCACATTCACGACACCCACGTGGCAGCGTTCCAGCTCGCTCAGCTCTCCGCGCAGTACCTCGACCACTGCATTGACACTGTCGCAGCTCGGAGCGAAGAGTACAGCGACCAGTTCCGAGTTCTCGCAGCCACTCGCCACCAACTTCGACAGTCCAGGGCTCAACTGGTGCGTCGCGCTCGAAGAGCATGCGTCTCGACCTTCCGCCATTCCGATCTTGATCACCCGTGTGTGTGGCGGCACGCAGAAGCGGCAGCGCGACCGCCTCAAGAACGAGAGTGACGAGCTCGAACTGCTGCTTTCAACGTATAGGAGCATCGCGGACGAGACGAGTGCAGCAGCGCGAGACAGCCAGAGTTCTCCGCTCGCGAGTCCTCGCCGTGATGCCACCATCCAGTCTTTGACTCCTGCTTCCTATCGCTCAGATCCCCGCGCCACGGAGTCCCCACCGTCGTCTCCAGTTGTGTCACAGAAGCCTGCCTTCCTCATGACGTGGGAGGAGCGCGAGCGCGAGCGCAAACTGGAGAAGGAGCGCTCCAAGGCACTGCGGATCGCCGAGGAGAAAAAGCGCCTCGAGCAGCTTGCAGCAGACCGGCGAGCGCACGAGCTCCAGCACCAGCGACTCTCGAGTCTGCTGGAGCGGGGACGACAGCGAGCAGCGCGCACGATCCTGAGCTTCGTTCGGCGCGTGCACGCAGACCGCAAACGGCAGCAGATCACGAGGGAACGCGAAGCTGCTAGCCGGATCCAGACGCGCGTGCGAGGCTACTTGCGGCGTCGAGCGTACCCGAAGTTGCTGGAGCGTCACCGCGCTGCTCTGGAGCTGAGTCGCATGGCTGAAAGCGAGCGAGAGATGCGCGTGCTACTGCTGAGTGAGCTGCAGCAGCGCCAACAACAACAGCAGCAGGAGATCGCCGCGGACGCCTCGCTTCGCATCGATGAGGACTCTGGGTCGCCCATCAAGCAGGACGTGAGTCTGCTCGTGGCGACCTGGCGGAAGCTGCGCCGCATCTTCATCCTCGCACGAACTCCGTCGCCGGCTGAGGGCGATGAGAACCGCAAAGAGAAGACGTACGAAGCTGTGTTCGCGAAGCTGGATGCACGGCAGGATGGCGTGCTCGACCGCGCGGAGCTCCGACTCGGCGTGCGTGCGTTCGGAGTCCGCATCGACAGGAAGCTGACGCGAATGTACGCGCTCGCGTTCTCCTATCGTTGTTTGCAAGAAGCGCAGAGGACTGACGGGTTTGCTTGCGCTGAACATTCGCAGGCTGATCGCACTCGTGCGAGCGAAGTGCGCGGAGCCACCGCGGCCGCTGTACCTCAGCCTCGTGCAGTTCGTCAAGGGTTTCGACCTCCCGCAGAACCGCTCAAAGGAGCGAGTCGGAGCTGGGGTTGCCACTCTTGACGAGCGCTGCGACATTGTCGTCGAAGGAGCGCTGGCGTCCGACATGCCGAGAGATCGACTGCGAGCTGTAGCAGACTCCAAACATGACGACGAAGAAAGCGAAGAAGAACCGGCAGCCGCCGACGATCCCATCGCGATCGTCGCTCAAGCTGTCGCCACGCTGCGCCGGAAGATCGTTGATGCCGCCACGGTGCACTTGGAAGCTCACGGGACGTCGACGGCACACTACAGCGCATTCCGCGAGGCGCTCGCGTTCGTGTTCCAGGAGTTCGACGCGGACGGCAACGGCGAGCTGGACGTGTCGGAGCTGGAGTCGTGCGTCCAGTCGATCGGGCTGAAGCTCTCGCAGGAGAACCTCGCGCTGCTCCGCGACTGCTTTGGCTGTGCGGGAGATGGTGATGACCGGATCAGCATCGCCGACTTCATCTCCTTCGCGCTCGCTCGGTCAGGAGAAGCGGGCGACGAGAATCTCGGACTCGTGGGCTCTCGACTCCGCGAAGCGGTGCTCCAGCGCGTCCGAGCAGCTCGGCGGCAGACTGAGAGCATCGAAGACGCTGTTCGACTCGTGTTCCGCCGCGCGTATCCGTCCGAGTCACGACGCACGTGCTCCGTCGCGGCGTTCACGAAGACGCTCTCGGGACTGCAGCTTGGCGCCAAGTCCGCTCAGCTTGCGCGGCTCGTGATGCGGCTCGACAAGGACAACGATCACTCGATCTCGTTCGACGAGCTGCTGCTCTGGCTGCGGCTCGTGGGTCCTGCTTCTTGTCCGTCCGAATCTTCGTTGATCGATCTGGATGCATCGAAACAACGATGCACGGGAGTCGAGACGGCTGGCGCAACAGCGAATCGCGTGCGGTCTCTCTTGCGCCAACTCGCTGGTGTGAGCTCCGCTGCTGTGATGCCGACATCGCCAGTATCAGCATGGCGGCCCGCGCTGCTCCAGGTGTTCCGCGAGATCGACCGCAACGACAGCAAGAAGATCACGACGGACGAGATCGCGCGTTTCCTCGCCTCCAAAGATCCCGCGAGTCTGACGACGGGAGTCGGTGAAGACACAAAGCTCGCGCCGCCGCGCTTGGCGAACGCAGTCGTCGACGCCATCGATGTGAATCGCAATGGGGTCATCACGCTCGACGAGTGGATAGAGTTCCTCGGACCACCACAGCAGCACACCGACCGACGCTCTCGCCAGCCAGAGCACGCGTCAGACCTCTTCGCTATGGTCAACAGCGTGCGCGGCGCGCTGCAAGCAGCGGTGGAAGACGAGGCGGCTCTAGTGGCTTGGTTCCATGGCCTCTCTGGCGCGCTGCCGGCGACAGCGAACGGAGACCACCAGCCGCAGATGAAGGTTCGTGTCGGAGTCTTCAAGTCTGCGCTGAGAGCGAAGCTCGGAGCGTCCAGCGTACCTCCGTTGGCCGTCGACGAAGCGGTGAAGCGACTCGACAGCGACCACAGCGGCTGGGTCGCGACGTCCGAGCTGCAGCTCTGGACCTTCCCGCCTCGCGACCTCGAAGCGCTCGTGCATGTTATCACTGAATGCTGGCAGCACGAAGAAAAGCGAGCGGGTCCGGACTTCGCGCTGACGCTCTACGACCGCTTCGACGCAGACGGCAACGGAGTATTGGCCCAGCGGGAGATCCGCGGGGGCTTCGCTTCCTTCGGACTTCGCTTCAAGCTCGAAGAAGTCGCGGCGCTCACGCGGGCGTTCGACTTGGACCGCGACGGGTGCTGGAGCAAAGCCGAGTTCCTCGCGTTCGTGTACAAACTGTTCCCGCAAGCGATCTTCCGGACGACCTCTGCTTCATCTTTTGCTCCCAGTGACACTGCAGATGGTGACGACGCCACTAGCGACGAGGTGCACGCTCGAGAGGCGCTCGAGGCCGCGAAGCAGAGCAGCGGCGTGTCTGCTGACGCTCTAGCAGATCGTGCGGACGACGAGTACGAGAACGAAGGCTTCCTGTCGTCGCTCTCTTCGTCCTCGTCGTCGCAAGCCGAATCTGGCGAGCTGCAAGCACACGAGGCGTCCTCAGCCAGTAACAGAACGTCCACCGCAGAACAGAACGTCACCGAGTACAGCGAGGACTTTGACTAGCGCTCACCCTGCACACGATCCAAAGACGTTCGGGCACGTCAGCACTCGACACACTCCATGGAAGTCATCACCGTTCTCTATAGCCGTTAGATAAGCTTGGACATCTCGTTCAGTGCTGGGAGATGCAGCTCGTCGTCGTCCTCGCCGTCGACCACGATCTTGTCTTCGCAGCCGTGCACAACGTCGATGAAGACGTAGAGCAGCAGCGTTGGCAACACGAGTACCATCAGCACCATGGTGTAGTCCCCGTGCAGGTTCGTCTGCGCCCACGGGTTGAGCACGTAGTTGAGGAGTCCGAAGGAGAATGACACCGTCGCCATGAACGCCTGCAGCGTGCCGTTCAGCTCCGCTGGGAAGCACATCACTGGTAGCAGTACGATGCGCGGTTAGCGGCGCTAGTATAGTACAAGTCTGACAACGCTTCGCGAGAGTGAGCGCACGTACTGATGTACGCGAACTGGAGCGCGTAGAGGCATGCTTGCGCCATGGAGTAGACGAAGAACATGAGGAGCTGCACTCGGAGCGACGGGACGAGCAGGAGCGTGATGAAGAGCTGCACGAGCGCGAGACACGCCAAGAAGATCGCCTTGAAGCCGTAGCGGTCGATCACGTAGCCGATCAGTGGCGAGTAGACGAACGTGCCGTTCACGATGATCGGGTACAAGATGCTCGTGTAAGTGGACGCCGCGCTCGCATCGTCGCCAGCGAGGTTCGCGAGCATGCTAGGGATCGCGCCGCCAGCGAACGCGAAGACGAGCGAGATCCAGCCGAAGAACACGGCGAAGTACCACAGATCGCCTCGCTTCAGCTGCTCCTTCATGCCGTCCACAAGGCCGATCGGAGTCTGCATCATGGTAGAGCACAGACGAGCGTGAGTCTATCGCAAGTCTCCCGAGATGCGAACCAGACACCGAAGAGCCCACTGACACTAATCCGAGGCTTCTCGATGCGGAAGCACGGGATCGCGAGCGAGTCGGCCGGCCGAGTGACGCAGTTGGTGGGGAACACCAAGAAGCAGGTCGCCATGCACACTGCCACGACCACTCTGCGCCAAGAAGAGTACCCACACAGTGTCAGAGAAGCCGCCACTCTCAGCATAGCCACAGCATAGCTCAAGATGGCGCGCACCCGTAGACTCGGAAGAAGACCGGCCGCGTCACCGCGTCGATCTCGAGCGCCATGTAGATGTACCCGGAGCAGTTGAAGAGGCTCGAGAGCGTACTGCACACGAAGCCCTGCACGCGGTAGAGCTGGAGGAGCTGGAACGCCGCCAAGTACGCGCCCATGCCGCCGGCGCCGATCATCGCGTAGCCGCCGATGATCCACACGCCGGTACCCGCGCTCGAGTCGCCGTACGAGAGCGCGAAGTTACCTGCTACCGAGAGCGCGAGCCCCAAAATCGCCGTGAGCCGAGGGCCGAACACGTCGAGGATGACGCCGAAGCACGCGTTCGCAGCGCTGAGGCACATGAAGCTGGTGGAGAAGACGTACTGCAGGTGGATCTCCTGTCTCGCGCACGGCTGCTGCTGCTGCTCCTGCGGCGAGCTCTTCGTGCCAGCAGCATCCCTCGCGTCGCGGCAGAGCTCCGCCCACTGCCCTTCACGCACGAGCGCCGCGTACACCGGCCCGAAGCCCAGGATGAGCCCGCCGGAGGTCAGCAGCACTATGACGGCCGCAAGCGCGAACATGGTCTCTTTCGCCAGGCTTGGACGCGTGTCCTCCTCGTCCTCGTTCGCGATCCCAATCTCTTCTTCAACTTCATCTTCGCTCAGCACCTCGTGCACCTGCACACTGCCGTTGCCGTCTTCGTCCACCGCGTGGGCCACGCGAACCAGTGGACGCCACGCGCTCGCGCTCCAGGCCGCCGAGAGCGCCGCGACGTCGTCGGCGCTGCGCACAGCGGCGGACGCGGCGCGGCGCAGGTTCGGCTGGCAGTTGCTGGCGACGCTGAGACGAGGTAGCGACGGCGCGCCACCACCGCCAGCGTCGTCGTCGCCGCGCAGGTCCGCGGGCGTCGAGTAGTAGCGCGAGCGACGCGGCGCCCAGGCGGTTGCGTCCGTGAGGTCGCGCGCGGACGCCATGCGGAGCATGAGGTAGTTGCGTGGCATGCTGCTGCTTTTGTCGTGGTTTTTGCGTGTTCGATGTTTTGTCAACACGGACCCATTCATATAAGGACTATTAGGTCGCTAATTATCTTTTTATGGACCATACGAAACCCAGGTTTAATCTTTTGTGTTGAAATTCGTTTTTTGGAATTTCGAGCCAGAGTATTTAAGCTGGACTTTAGTATGCAAGGCAAACTACCAATCAATAGTCGACAAAATTCATCACTTTGCATTTTTTCAAAAGTACAAAAGTGGCTTTACTCGTCCGCTTACAACATCCAAGCGCGGATCCGCCTGCTCATTTTCGCTGCTTTCGAAAAACGCCTGCGGTCGTTTCCGCAATTTTCCACTCTGTGAATGGCTGCACGGCGGACGATCGCGTCCACTGTCAAACGTCAAGTGTGCGCGGGTCGCAGCAACAGGAGGGTCCAACTGAACTTTGGCTGTCAGAGGTCCTCTCAGCTGCTAAAGCTGTCGCTGGTGCTTTCGCTGCGATCGACACGCTCAGTCGTCCGAGCGAACGAGAACCGCGCAAGCAGCCAGCAGCAGCAGCCCAGCACCCCAGCGACCGCCATGAGTCCCCACAGCAGCAGCCACAGCGCCAGCCGGCAGCGCGTCATCCTCCCTAGCAGCGTCACAAGCGACGAGCAGCCACTGTCACTGCCGCTGCTGCTCACTGAGAAGCGCCGCTGCAACAGCCTCAGCTCCGAGAGTGACGACGACTCGGATATTGACGACGAGGCGGAGGCGCCTGCAACGGAGCTCGTGCGCAGCGCTCTGGCGGCATCGACGCGATCGAAGCAGCGCACGAAGCGCGTGCGCTGGTCCACGATCACGATCCACGAGTTCGGCGTGGGACTCGGCGGCAGCGCCGTGCCGAGCAAGGGCGGCGCGTCAATCGGGCTCGCAGCCGCGCCCGAGTTTACGTGGACGACGCGCGTGGGCGAGATGGCGGAGTGCAGCGAGGGCGTGCACCGCTTCTCGCCCAACCAGCGCAAGCGCCTGCTGCAAGGCGCGGGCGTCGAAGATGTGATGATCGAGCGGTACGCGCGCGAGACGAGTATCATCCTCGGCTCGCGGCGGCGCACGTTCCTGGAAGACCTCGCGGCGGATGAGCGCGAGGAGAAGCCGCGCAAGCGCGACGCCGAGCAGGCGCTGCTCGAGCGCCCGTGCTCCGTGTACTCTCGCCGGCCGCGCATGATCCCGACCAACTACGTCTGACGCGCGAGCGCGCAGAGCGCTCCCCAGTTTTGGCACGTAATTTATTCGCGAGAACGCACGAACGACAGCAACGACGGCGACTCGCGAGACGACCCTCATGCCTATCGACACCCAGCACGACGAACGCAAGCAACCTGACCGTAGAAGAAGAAAGGGGCACTCGCCCAGTACACTTGACTAACTATATACACGCCGCTTTTTCCCCCAACACACCAATGCCAGCATGAGCCGCCACCTCGTGCGATGCATGGACACGAACACGACCATGGGTGGTGGCGGTGTCCACCCATCACTTTCGGCTATATACGAGCGGGTCCATGTCGAGTGAACAGTGCACGACTAGCATTGAGCGTTGATGCAGCAGCAGGCAAGAAGTACCAGCAGATCGATTCGCAGCGTGCTGTCGTCACACACGTTTTCGAGCCGTCTGGCGATATACAGTCAAATCGCATTAGCATACACAAACAAGTATCCTGATCTCGTCGTCGTCAACGCTCGCGCTCGTTTGCTTGATCGCGCGAGCTTTGCGCTGCGAGAGCACGCTCAACTGGCTCGCGGCTGGCAGCACTGTGAGCGTCCATCCATCGTCTGTGTGTTTGTTATGGGGGAAGATCTGTTTGGTGGTGGTGGCCAGCTGGGCTGGGTGTTGGTGGTGTAGTTTGAGCGCCAGTGGTGGGGCAAGCAAGAGAACACGCGCTGAAGCTCACGACGACGACGGCGATGACGATGGCGATGGCAAGCGAGGGGTGAGAACAACGCGCAGCAGTGGCAGAGGCTCAGCAGCATTCTCCTCCTTGCTGCACAGCACTGCGCAGTCTTGAGCGGACGAGAGCGGACGAGTTGGTGGACGAGCGGACGTGCGTCCACTCACCAAAAAGAGCTGTGTTAAGTGACCGTCCACTGTCAAACATCAAGTGCGCGCGCGTCTCAGATATGGGAAGAGCCGGTACATCTTGTGTGGGCCACACAACCACGCTTGTCAAATGAAGAAAACACGGTATTCAAGCTCAGAAATCGGCCGAATGGATCTCCTCGACCTGGGCAGCAGCCTCCCTGTCGGCGGCGGCGGTGGCGGTGGCGCGGGCTCCGCTGTCGGACTCGGCTCGCTCGACCTCACACTCTGCGCGCTCTACACTCTCTCGGTGCTCATCGTGGGCTTCTATTTCACGGCGAGAGAGCGCCGCGAGCGCGAACAGGCTCGCCTCCGCCGCGAGCAGCAGTCCCATCACCAGCGCCGACGCGGAGACCCGCGGGCACCAGCCTCAGATGAGCAGGTGCTGGAGGAGTACTATCTCGGTGGGAGGCGCATCCCGTGGTGGGCGCTCGGCGTCGCAGACGTGAGCTCGTACATCGACATCTCCGGCACGATGATCAACACGGCGCTCATCTACGCGCTCGGCGTCAAGGGGATGTACATCGAGATCCGCGGCGGACTCTGCCTCTTCCTGGCCTTCCAGCTTGCGTACACTGGGAAGCTGTCGCGCCGCTGTCCGGTCAAGACCAGAGGCGAATGGTGCGTGCTGAACCGAGTGTGTGCATTCGTTCCACGGATCCTCACGACGCTCTACACTCTACAGGATCAAGTTCCGCTTCGGAGATCGTCGGGACGGCATCTTGCTGCGCACGGCGATCGCATTCACGTCGATGATGAACGGCATCCTGGCGGTCACGTACTTTGCAGTCGGCGGAGGTATGCTTTCGTGTCATGCATGGCTTACTATCTCTAGTCGCCGCTGCCATCCTGCTGACATCGTTCGCTCCATTGTCGTTGCTGCTGCTGCCAGGCAAGTTCTTCACGGAGTTTGTGAGCGTGCCGCAGTGGCTCGGTCTTCCGTCCGAGTTCTGGGCCGCGCTCTTCCTCATGATCGTCGCGATCCTCTACACCGTCGCGTCCGGGTTCACGACCGTCGTGTACACGGACGTGTACCAGAGCGTGTTCATCTTCGCGTCGTTCCTGATCGTGGCGGTGATGGGCTTGGCGACGAGCTTGCCGGAGCAGTTCACAGTCTTCTTGCCGGCCAAGTCCGAGCACCATGGTGCGGCGCCGTCGTTGATCAAGGTCATGTACTCAAAGAGCGCGTGGCTGTCGGCGGTGCCTCCATCGCACATGGATCTCCCAGAAGACGCGGCGTACTCGATGTACAACTCCTTCGGCCTCATCCTGGGCACGTACCTGTTGCTGCAGACGATGCGCTCGGCGTCGGGTCCCGGCGGCTCGGGGCTCCAGACTGTCCTGGCGACAAAGTCGGAGCGAGAGGTGCGCTCGCAGACGTTCCTCGCGATGCTGCTGCTCGCGCTGCGCTGGGCGTTCAGTGGCGGGGTGGCGGTCCTGGCGATCCGGTACACGGTCGACAACATCGGCGTCTCGATCGACCCGGAGCGCGTGGTGCCCGTTGTGATCGACAAGATGCTTCCGGCGGGCGTGAAGGGCTTCGTGCTGGCGTCGCTGCTCGCAGCAGCTCTGACGACATTCGACACGACGATCAACAGCTCGTCGGCGTACTGGACCGTGGACATCTACCACGCGCTCGTGAACCCGAACGCGAGCGAGCGGCAGCTGCTGTGGCACGCGCGCGCGTCAACGCTCTTCGTCATGGTCGCGGGGCTGCTACTGTCGCTGTACGTGGACACGATCAACCGCATCTGGGGGTTCATGACGATCGCGGTCGCCGGCGGCTTCGTGTGGCCGTTCTTCTTCTCGTGGTACTGGTCGCGCTTCAACGCGTACAGCTGCCTCCTCGGCGTGCTCTCAGGCTTCCTGGCCGCCTTCGCGACGTTCATGTACGTTGGTGGAGTGTCTGTTTGTCTGGTGTCGTTCCTCCCAACCTCGCTCTTCTCACTCGTTGTCCTGTGTCAACGCGCCCAGTTTCGCGCCGCTGCTCCCCGAGATGACGGCGTTCCTGATCACGTCGTCCGTGTCGGGCGCGACGTGCGTGGCATGCTGCCTCGCGACGCGGCCGGCCGCGGACCAAGTGCTGCGCCGGTTCTACCGGTTCGCGCGCCCGCCCGGCGCCTGGGGGGCTGTCAAGCTCATGTGCTTCACGCAGGACACGGTGCGCGACATCGACGCCGAAAACCGCCGGGACCTCGCGTGCACGGGGCTCATCGCGCTCGCGCAGCTCGCGCTGTACGTGTTCGCCGTGAGTGTGGTCGCGCGCGCGTGGGTGCAGGCGGCGGTGCTGCTCGCGCTCGTGGGCGGGCTCCTGCCGGTGATCTACGCCAAGTGGTACGTGAAGCTCCAGACCCGCCCTGTGGGTCTCAAGAGCGACCTGCACGCGGAGCTGCTGTGAGTTGCGTTGCATACAGAGGGCGAGAGAGCGAGAGCGAGAGCGCCGAGAGAGCGAGAGAGAGAGAGAGAGAGAGAGAGAGAGAGAGAGCAAGCGAGCTTGGAGAGCTCGTGCGCTCGTGTGCCGCATATCCTCCAATTGACCACTCGTCTGCTATTATTCCGCTAGTGACAAAACCAAGTGTGAATCGAAGTTTGGTTGGCTCCCGAGTCATTCGCTGCCTCGACCTGCCTGCCTGCCGCATCCTCGACCACCAGCCCTCCTTCCTTCCCCCTCCTTCCCCCCAATGACCGCCGCCGTGTCCGTGTCCGCGACCGCGACGGACCTCGTGGCGTATGTGAACACGCTGCTGGAGCTCTCCGCGACGCCGCTGGAGCTCGCGGCCGAGACGAAGAAGGGCGACGCGGCCGCCGTCGTGACCGCTGTGGCGCCGCTGGCCGCGCAGCTGCTGGCGCACGACGCCGAGACCGACGTCGAGGGCTCCTTCCGCATGCTCTTCGACCTCGTGCGCGCGCTGCCTCCCGCCGACGCCGCGCAGCACGCGACCGCGCTGCTCGCTGTCGTGCTCGCCAAGGAGGACGAGAAGGCGGTGCTGCGTCTGCGCATGTACGATACCAATGCGCTGTGTAGGGAGTGGGAGAGCTGTGGGTGCTGATGTGTGTATGTGTACATGGATGTGTGTGGGGTGCAGTGCGTCGGCGCTGTTCAACAAGAGCGCGGCGCTCCCGGAGCTGCGCTTCGACGTGCTCGTGCAGGTGATCGCGTATGCGAGCAAGACGGGCAACACGGACCTCGTGGCGAGCTACTTTGACGACGTCGAGGCGCTCTTTGCGGTCTCGGCGCTCTCGGCGCCGCAGCGCCGCACGCTCTACCTCGCGATCGCGGACGCGCTGCAGGCGGCGGACGCCGCCAAGAGCCTCAAGGCGCTGCAGTTCCTCGAGAAGTACCTCGCGACGTTCGCGGCGGACGCGGCGGACCTCGCGAGCGGCAAGGACGTCGCGGTGCGCGCCACGAAGCTCGTGCTGCAGCACCCGGTGGCGAGCTTCGTCGCGCGCGTGGACCTGCTGGCGACCCCGGTCGTGGCGGCGACGCTCAAGGGCGACAAGCTCTTGGAGCTGCTCGAGATCGTGTCGACCAAGACGCTGAGCGAGTTCGTGGCGTTCCGCACGGCGGCCGGCGCCGCGTTCTTCGAGAGCAACGCGCTGAGCGCGGACGAGCTCGAGAGCACGCTGCGCCTCTTCACGCTGTGCTCGCTGCCGGCGAGCTTCGACGAGATCTCGTACGCGACGCTCGCGAAGGCGCTGGCGATCGACGAGGACACCGTGGAGCAGTGGGTCGTGAAGGCGATCACGTCGAACCTCGTGAGCGCCAAGGTGGACCAGCAGAAGCGCACGGTGGTGATCTCGCGCACGCTGCAGCGCGGCTTCGGCGCCGCGCAGTGGCAGGACGTGCACGTCAAGCTGCAGCAGTACAAAAAGAGCGTCTCGTCGCTGCTGGAGGTCGTGCGCAACGCGCGCCAAGTCCACCAGCAGAAGTGAGCGGTGAGCGGCGCGGTGCGGCACTGCGGCAATGGCCTCGGCACACTCTAGTGAAGAGCAGAGGCGACGGAGGAAGTGCTTGATCGTGGCGTGTGTTGAATAAGAACAGAGCTGCAGAGTCGTTCAGAGGCGCAGTGCAGATCATTCGCCATTGCAAGAGGATGTCCGCGCCACATAGTCACGAGCTGCGACTCAATGGTGCACCGCAGCGTGTGTGTTGTTGTTGCTGCGCTTATCGTCTACTGTAGCTGTTCAGCAAGAGGCAACAGGAAGCAGCAATTGACAAACAGTAGCAGCCTGCTCTCCTGGCTGCTGTTCACGAGCTCGTGTCGACCTGAGGATGAACAACGATGCTGGCGCAAGTAGCAGCGAGCAGCAAGCGAGCGAGAGAACGAGAGATGGATTGAAGAGCACAGCGAACAAGGGAGCGAGTGACCTCCTTAGGCTTATCCGAGCATCGACACACTGAGCAAGCAGAAGCGCGTTCGCAGAGCTAAAGCGATACTGGCAGTGGCGTGCGACAGACAGCCCGACTCGCATCCAGCATGAACTGCGACATCGATATCAACGACGAAGGAGGAGGTGATACCCGCTGGGCACCAAGTGCCTTGAGCGACGCTGCTGCTGATCACCTGAGGTGGGTTGAGTTGGTAGACAGGAAAGCAAGCAACTTAAGTGGCCTCCATTGTGGCTGTTCTTGTCATCGCAGCTCCACTCGACTTGTTTAGCAGCAGCGTTTGAGAGCCTCGAAGAGGTGGAGGAGGTGGCAGAAGTTGCGTGCTTGTGAACTGGCGGTTCGCGGTGTGTCTCGCATGCGAGCAAAGGAGACATGATCGACAGACAGGTAGGAATCACATCGTGCCATGAGCGATGCTCGACAAGAACCACAAGGAAGAAGACGAGTGTGGTCGAGGTGGATACTGGCATTGATCTTGTGGGTTGAGCGGGTGGGAACCTGCGGGAGGGATGATAACTGAAAGCAAGGGGGACATGCGCGGTGGCGTCTACTTCGTACCCTCTCCTGTGTGCAAGCTCCCGTGCTCGTCGTCGTCGGCAGCAGACAGACTCGAGTGTGTGCTGAAGTGACCTCGCCGATGCCTTGGAATGCCTTGTGCTGCTTGGCTTGACTTAGGTCTGGCTGGCTGGCTGGCTGGCTCGACGTTGATATTGAAGCCGGTGTGTGTGTGCGGCACACCAGAAATATGCGAACGAATTTGTGTGAATTACGAAATTACGCAAACAGGCAGCAAACTGTCCCACTTTTGGCCAGTGTATCTATCTCGCTTCGCACTCGGGACACACGGGACGGCGACTTATTCCGAGCCAAAAAGAATCCAGATACAAAACATGGTGGTGGTGGCTTCACGAAGAGAGATCAAAAAGGAGCGGACGCACGGAGCATGTCCACTGGGCGTTTCCAAGTACAGCTGTGCAAGAGGCATTTACTGAACCACACGTCCGCTTTTGCAAACGTGCACTGCTAGTAAAATGCAAAAGCGCACAAATGCATCACAAAGCCAAAAAAAATCGCAAAGCGTCCACTGCGTCCGCTTGCCCTATCCCCGGATCGATCAGTTCGAGCAATTCGAGCAATCGAGCGAATCGAGCGAATCGAGCGAACCCGAGCGGATCCGCCCAGCTTGACGAGTGCGTGTTTTTTTTGGCCGCCGCCGTGTCAGTGTTGGTGCTTTTCGCCTTCTTGACTTCTTGAGCCGTCCGCCCATCGTCCGCCGTGCGTCCGCTGCCTCAATCATCCACCGACGAGCGACCGAAAGCCTGAAAGCCCGAACGCCCGAACGCCGCCGCCGCCGCTCGCACTCACTCACTCGTTCATCCGCACTCGCCACAGTCACAGAAAGAGAAGAAAAGCAGCAGCCGCCGCCCCCCACTACCACCACAACGACAGCAGCATGGCACCGCCGCAGAAAGAGATGACGACGACATCACCACCATCACCTTCATCACCGCCACCATCGGCGGAGCACCCGACGCCACAGTCGCCGCCGCGCAGCCGCTCGGCGTCTGCTGCCAGCACCGCCAACCCCCCGAGCGCGTCGCCGCCGCGCAAGCCGCTGGCGTCCGCGTGCGGCACCTCCTCCTCCGCCGCCGCCGCCACGCTCTCCTCCTTCACCACCACCACCGCCGCCACCACCACGTCTAACGCCGCCATCTCCACTGGCGGCAAGAAGCGCGTGCGCTGGTCCACGATCACGATCCACGAGTTCGGCGTGGGGCTCGGCGGCAGCGCCGTGCCGAGCAAGGGCGGTCCGGCCATCGGACTGGCGGACGCCGCGCCCGAGTTCACGTGGACGACGCGCGTGGGCGAGATGGCGGAGCGCAGCGAGGGGCTGCACCGCTTCAGCGCCGAGGAGCGCGTGCGCCTGCTGCAGACCGCGGGCGAGAGCGACGGCATGATCCTGCGCTTCTCGCGCGAGACGAACATCATTCTGGCGTCACGGCGGCGCGCGCTCGCAGACGCGGCCGTGGAGAGGGAGGAGGAGAAGAAGAAGAAGAAGGCGACATCAGCGATGAAGAAGCGGAAAGCGGAGCTGCACGACGCGCGGCCGTGCGCAACGTACCTCGGGCGTCCGCGCATGATCCCCGCGAGCTACGTATGAGGAGTGACCGGCGATCATCCGACTGACCCGACTCGACTCGGTTCGCTTCGCTTCGACCCGACGGATGCAAGCGAAGACGCCGCGAGTGAATCTCAAGTCGTCGGCGTGTACCATAGAGCAGCGAGCAGTCCGGTCGTCGCCGTCTGCGCGGTCGGCGTGCTGCAGCCACCCGCCCAACGACCGACCGACTGACAGATCGACCGACAGACGCAGCGTGTTGCTACCATCATAGTATTATCATTATTCCCACCACGCGTGGCATCGCGCCGCGAGAGCTTTTCAATGGCAAGAAGCTCGTATCTCCGCCCTCCTCCATCCATCTCTCCCTCCACACTCGTGGCTCGCCTCACCTCGCCTCGCCTTGGCTTGCCTCGCGCCTTCCAGGCAGCCAGCCAACCAACCAGCCAACCAGCCAGTTAACCAGCGCTACATGGCGGCTGCGTGTGTGCCAGCATGGCCGCGTCGGATCTGCTGCGGCGACACGCGAGCAGCCAGCTCCCTCCCCTCCATCAACTCCTCCATCAACTCAACTCGTTCAACTCATCGCCGTGCAACTAACTAATGGCGAATGTGAATACGAATAGACTATCAGCTTCCTCCTCTCGTGCGCGTCTGCGTGCACGAAGTCGTGTGAGGGTGGCGTA
>JAASGA010000301.1:0-24170 GCA_023334105.1 Globisporangium nodosum
CAAGTTCCACCGCTGGCTCGGTATGGCCATGACGGTCGCTGTTCTCGTGCACCTCGTGCAGGCGCTCGACCTCACGACGGTGACGCAGTCGGAGAAGTATGGGAAGGTCGTGCCGCTGTACGGCTTCATCGCGTTCCTGTCGTTCGCGGCCATGTTCGTGTTAGCGAACGAATACCTGCGCCGCATGGCGTTCGAGGTGTTCTACCTCAGCCACCGCGTGCTCTCGATCGTCGGTCTCGTCTTCGCGATCCTGCACGCGCCGAAGATCATCGGGATCGCGCTGGCAGTGCCGCTTGCGCTGTACGTTCTCGGCGTGTTCACTCAGTGGGTGCTGTCGACATCGCTGCGCTTCCAGGCGAACGTCTCAGCGATCCGCATCCAGGGCAAGGTCGCCGCGGCGTCACTGGTGCTTCGCCCGAGCGACCGAACCGAGAAGCTCGCGGCGCGGATCCAACCAGGAGCGTTCTTTTGGATCCGACTCCCGTCGGTCTCGCGCACCGAGTGGCATCCGTTCTCCGCGATCGTGACGCCCGACGGCAAGTCCGTCGGCTTCTGCGTCCGAGCCGTGGACGGTCAGTCGTTCACACGGAAGCTCGCGCTCGAAGCGCTCAAGAAGCACGTCTTGTTTGTGAGTCTGTGCGGCCCGTTCGGACGGCTGTCTCTGGATCTGGACAAGTACGACGCAGTCGTCGTCGTCGCAGGCGGCGTGGGCATCACGCCGATGCTGAGCTTGCTCAACCAGAAGCGCGCGCACAGGAAGACCGCGCAAGACTGGTTCGTCGTCTGGAGCGTGCAGAGCTCCGACCACCTGCTCATGGTGGACAAGTTCATGCCGCCGCTCGCGGCGACGAAGGCAGACCCGAGTGCCAAAATCCGCGACCCCAGCGTCGAAGCTGCTGGATCTCCCGCACCAGATAGCGCTGCACTGGACGCTGCTCTGCGTGTGAGCTGGTCGTTCCACGTCTCGAGGATGAAGCACGACGGGTCCGTGACGCGGCACTCTGGCGAGCGGATCGTGTTCAGGGCTGGACGGCCAGCTCTGAAGCAGTCGATCAGCACGCAGCGGTTTGCGGCTGGCGCTCGCGTCGCCGTGCTGGCGTGCGGCCCGCCGACCATGAACACAGAGGCGCAAGCACTGGCGCGAACCGGCCGCTTCGACTTCCACAAGGAGGTCTTCAGCTGGTAGTGATCCGCAAGATCTCTGAGAGAGAAGCTACCAGACAGTAGGAGAGCAGCAGGCTCAGTAAACTAGAACCACGAGTCACTCGTCCAGTCTGTTGTTCGCGTCTACTCGACGTAGTCGAAGTCGTCCTTGATGCCGAGCCACTTGTCCACCTTGAGCGTCGGAAACGGAGAGCACCCGCTCATCGATCAGCCCTCGAGTTCTTAGCAGAGCACGAGCCAGACGCACTCACGCACCTCCGACGACGCGCACCCGCGCTTGTTCGCGACCCACGAGCGCATCGTGAACACATTGTCTGCGCCACCATACAATGAGCAACTGAGCTGGATCGATCTCATCGCTGACACCGCCGACGCCGTACGCACCAGTCCAGCGATCCGCGCCAAGCTTCGCGATCTGCACACTGTTCTCTGCACGCACCAACCAGCCAACCGCCGCTCGTGAGATCGACTGCGTGACACACAACCTCGCTTGAAGCTACTGCGTACCGAGCTGCTGGAGGATCTCCGGGTCGTTCTCGGCCAAGTGCTGGACCTGCGCCTTTAGATCCTTCACGCTCGTCTGCAGCTCCGCCAGGCGCTGCAGCTTCTGCGTGCGGTCGTCCTGGGGTACGTGGAGCAGTCCGACAGATGATGCGGGTCAGCAGCGATCTCCCAAGCGCACTGCAGCAGCAGCAGCAGAGATCCGTGCCGCGGCGACTCACCGAGTCTGTGCGCCTGCTCTTCTGCTCGTCGATGCTCTGCCGCACTTTCGCGAGCTTCTCGTGCGCCGCCGCCTTGCGCTGCTCCAGGTCGCCGAGCTTGCGCTTGCGCGCCTGCGAGAGCTTGGACGGGAAGGACCAGAAGTAGTTGCCCGAGCCGATCTTGTCGCAGTCCACGAGCGCGTCATCCACGAGCGCCTGGTTCACGTCCTTGATCGTCTGCAGTACTGCGGTCATCGTCAGGCAGTACAGTGCATTACGGTTGGTGTGTGTGTGTGTGAGCGGCAGCAATCCGTTGGCCGAATGAACTCGAGAGAACGGGACGCACCGACGCCCGCCTTGGCGCCGATCTTCTCGACCTCCTTGAGGTTGAAGACGTCCTTGGAGTCGTGGTAGATGTGCAGGATGCGCGCGCGCTTCTCCTCGAGCGACACGCCCTTGCGCCGCGACATCCTTCTTCGTCCGTCTTAGCTTCGAGCAGTTCCCGCCAAAAAATACCGAGAAAAAATACCAGCTAATGTTTCCTTCGTATAGTTGCTATTCTCCTACTTTATACAGCAGAATCCTCTTCGTGAACGGTGAACCTTTGTATTTGAGCTACTATTGAAGAAAAATCCGAAACTTCAAGCACCAGATATATAAAGCTTAGCAGCATGAGTTGGCGCGAGGACGCGCAGTTCAAGGCGGAGCTGCTGCAGGCGGAGGCGCAGATGCAGCTGCTCGTGTGGATCGCCGCGGGCTTCTTCGTGGCCACCGCCGTGCTGGCGTCCGTGTCGCTCATCCGCGGCCACCTGGCGCACTTCTCGCGCCCGATCGTGCAGAGCAAAGTGCGTTCGTTCTGTCATGTGTGCGCGGCTGCTGCTGCTGCGGCTGATCGTACTGCTCGTGTGGTCGCCAACTAACTGCAAGCATGCGCGTGGTCGTACCACCAGATCGTCGGCATCCTGTGGATGGTGCCGATCTACGCGACGGACTCGTGGCTCTCACTGCGCTTCAAGGTGCGCGCACGCAGACAGATCCAGTTCGACCGCCCTTGGTGCTACTGCTGCTGCTGCTGCTGGGAGGCTCACTCGTGCTGCTTCGTTAGGACGCGGCGCTGTACCTGGATCTGATGCGCGACTCGTACGAAGGCTACGTGATCTACCTCTTCCTGGCGCTCATGATCGCGTACCTGGGCGACGGTAGCGAAGAGCGCGTCGTGGACGTGAGTACACCGAAACGGAGCTTGGTGCTGCTCGGAAGCACGCTACTACTAAGCTCACAATCACCTCTCTGCGCGAACAGATCCTGCGAACGCTACCGGATATGCCGCACCCGTACCCGTTCAACAAGTGGTGCTCGCCGATCAAGCTCGGCGCCGCGTTCATCCGCGACTGCAAGATGGCGACGATGCAGTTCGTGGTGCTCAAGCCGCTCATGTCGTTCGTCGCCATCTTGCTCGAGATCAACGGCGTGTACAAACAGGGCAGCTTCAGCCCGCAAACCGGGTACCTGTACACGAGCCTGGTCGTGAACACGTCGATCACGTACGCGTTCTACTACCTCGTGCTCTTCTACCTCGCGCTCGGGGAGCAGCTCAAGCCGTACAACCCGGTGCCCAAGTTCCTCTGTATCAAGGCCGTGCTCTTCCTCTCGTTCTGGCAGAGCGTCGTGCTCGCGTTCCTCTCGCGGTTCCAGATCATCCACGAGGTCGGCTCCTGGAGCGTCGAGAACGTCACCACGGGCATCAACAACCTGCTCATCTGCTGCGAGATGTGCTTCGTCGCGCTCGCGCACCACCGTGCATTCCCGTACAGCCCGTACGTCGGGATTCCAGATCCGGATGATCACCGCGGCAGCAGCTCGCAGCGCGCGTCGCTGCGCAGCAGGAGCGTGCTGGCCGACCACCTCGCGTTCGGCGACGCCGTGCGCGACTTCAACGAGGTCATGCCGGTCGTGCTGCCGACGCACTTCAAGCCCGGCGCGTCGATCCTCAAGGCGAAGAAGAGCCTGACGCAAGTCGCCGCGACGGATCTCTACGCGGTCGAGAACGCGCGGCTGCTAAGCGCGGAACACGAGGCGGCGGAGGAGAAGGACCCGGGCGCTGTCAAGCGCGGCTGGAAGATGTGAACGTGCCAGCTCCATCGCATCAGCTCCTTCCTCGACACACGACACAGCGTCACTATAACCTATATGATCAGCCAGCAGCGATCCAGCTATCGCCGCCGCCGCCGCGGTCGCCGACCAGCAGGCGCTATATGAATCCTCTTCGTCAGCCTTGTCGTCTTCTTCTCTCTGTCGGTCGTGCACGAGAGGGAGCGGCACTTACTCCTCGGGGTCCTTCTCGATCGTGAAGTTGCGCAAGTCTTCCTGCCCAGTGAGCTTGAGCCCCTTCTCGTTCGCGAGGTGCAGCATGCAGATGAAGTAGAACGACACCGTCACATCCGGAGGAACCTGTGAGAAGCGCGAACATCACAGAGCAGCTTGTCAGTCGCTACAACAGACATCAACACACACATCAACAGACACCAGCAGACAGCAGGACGCACCCTGTCCGACACGCTCTGCACCACACTCTCGAATGTCGTGTCCTCGATCGACGTCTGCGCCGCAAAGTCGTCCGTCAGGCGGTCCACTTCGGCCGCAACTGACGCATTGTCTCCGAGCAGCGTCGTCTCCTTCTCCAGGTGGTCCCAGATGTTGTGCTTGAGCTTCTTCACGTCCACGCGCTTCGCAAAGCGCTCGTAATGCACGTCAATCTTCTCCACGACACGGCTCGCGGATATCAGCCCCTCGGTCGAGTACAGCTCGTCGTCCACGTCTTCCGTCCCGTCGTAGTCGTACTCGTCGCCGTAGTTGCTGACGCTGTTTTGGTCGTTCTCCTCGCTCGACACGTGGTTCTCTTCGAAAGTCGCGCCGTCCATGGGCTCGCGATACGCCGCGTCCAGCGCGCTCGAGACGAAGTCGTTCGTGTCCTGTGCCTGGCCCTGCTGTTTCTTGAAGAAGCGGAGCTTCGGCTTCATAAAGTGGTGGAAGAACACGCCGATCTCCAAGTGCGAGTCCACGGGGAACACGAGCTCGGCCGCTTTCTCGGTGTGCCGCTTGTTCATCACCTTCGTCATCGTGATAGACGCCGACGCGCGCACTTGCTTCGAGTAGACGGCATTCGAGTCCGGCTCCTCGGTAGCGAAGAAGTCGACCACCGTGGACTTGTTCTCAGCGGCTGGTTTCTTCGAACGCGGTGTCTTGGGAACTTTGCTCGCCCCCGACTCGTCATCTTCGCCGTCAGAGCCTGCCTCCATCAACGCCAACTCGTCCACAGGCTTCACTTCTTTCACCAGCTTCGCTTGCACTTTGCGCACCGCTGGGAACTTCCAGTGAGCCGGACCGGCCCAGTTCCGCAGCATCTTCACGTCAAAGTACGAGTAGTCGTCCGTCCCGTTCAGGTCGTCGCCGCCGGTTGTTGCAGACCGAAGCAGCGCGTTCTCGATCATCATCGTGTACGCGCCTGCGTCGTCCTTCACCTGCTGCGTTCCCTGGGATGATCTCGACTTGAAGAAGTCGGACGCGCTCGCAGTCGCGTCCAGCACTTCCACCGGCTGCTCCAGCGTCTCAAACTCCGTCTCGACCTGACTCTGACTCGCGACCACTTGGCTGTCTTCTCCAACGCCGTCCGCCTGGCTTGCCTCAACGCTCACTGCGTCTTCGTCCTCGTTGCCCGTGTCGTCGCCTCCGCCGCCACCGAAGTCGAAGTCGTTGTTGTTCTCAGTGTCCTCCATGTCCACGTCCATGGCTTCAGCTGCTTCCTCATCAACTTCATCAATCACCTCCATCGGTTGCGAAGGCTCATCCATGTCGTCAAAGTCCAGGCGAGCCCGAACCGAAGTCGTCACGTCGTTCATCGACAACCGCTTCGGCTTCACAGGCGTCTTGATCAAGTGCTCGCTCGTCGTCTTCACCTTGAGCTGCGGACCTTCGTCACCGTAGTACTCGTCCAGCTGCTTGTACAGGCGGCCGAGTGGCGGACACACTTCAAACGCCTGCAGGTGCAACATAACCGTCGCGTCAAGAGATGCACACACCGAGTACTCAAGGCTCGTGTAAGAGCGTACCTGGACATCCTCCGTGAAACACGCGAGCTCCCCGAACGACGCCAGACTGATGCGCCGGGTCGGATCCGACGCCTCTTTCTTCACCTTCACCTCTTCTTCCTTCACGTCGCTCACGCTCTCGCTCGTGCTCGCACTCGCGCTCACGGGAGCAAGAACCTTGCGGGTCGAGACAGCGACGTCCGACGAGTTGAGCAGGATCTTGCAGCCGTCGTAGTGGCCGAGGTTCGCGAGCAGCATGCCCTTCGCACCGCCCTCGTCGAACGACTGCGACATCTTGTGGAACAGCGGGTCGGCTTCGAACTCCAGCTCGTAGTTCTTCAGGTTGATGTTGTTCAGGTTCTTCTCAATCGTCTTCGCCACCGCGTGGGTCTTACGCGCCTTGCGCGTCGATTTCGGCTCGCTCGGGTTCTCGTCGTCGTCCGAGTCGGCTGCAAGAGGCAGGGGGAGTGTGAACGTATGCACTGGAGCAGGCCCTTGGCCACCCCTCGTGTCCCAGCCGATCCTCCCACGCACGCACCTTGCTGCTTGCTGCTGGTGTCGTCCGTGCGCGACAGGTTCTCCAAGATCTTGTACGACGAGTTCCACGTGTCGTCCACGCGGTACGAGTAGATCTTGATACTCGCGTCGAGCGTGCAGCTCGCCTTCTGGAAGTTGTACGTGTCGTCCGGGTCCTCCTCGTTCTCCTTGCTGCCATCGTCCACGGCGTCAGCGTCTTTACCCAGCAGCCCATTCCGCTCCCATTTCCGCAACAACGCACCGCGACGAGCCGAGGATGTCTTCCATGTGGTCGATCAGGTGCAGCGACCACGAGTTCTTCACGTTGATTTTCTGTATCCATCATATAGCAGAACGAACCGCCCTATCAGTATCATGGCACCCCTCCTCCTTCCTCCCCACTCGTATACGTACGTTCTCGGAAGACATCTTGATGATGGTCGAGTACATGTCGCTGACGTACTGGCGGTTGCTGCTGCCGCCCGCGGAGCTCGTCGTGCGCGCGAAGGAGCTCGCGCGGGACACGGCCGACGGGCCAGCGCCGCCGCTGCTGGGCGCCGCCCCCGCCCCGTCCTCGCCGCTCTTCTGCTTGCCGCTGGTGAGCGTCAGCGACTTGCGGCGCTGCAGGAACGCGAGCGACTGGCGCCGGCGCCGGCGCCGCGCGACTTCGTCCTCGTCGTTCACGGTGCCGGGCGAGTTCATCAGCCCGCGCTTGCGCTTGCCCCTCACGGGCGTCGACGGCGCCTCGTCGCGGTGGTCGCTGTCGTCGCCGCCGCCACCACCGGGCGCGTCGAAGAAGCTCTCGTCGAAGCCCGCGGGCTCCGCCTCGCCGTCGCTCGCCATGCCTGCTGTGTAAGCGCACTTGTTGCAATTGCCGCGAAGTTTGAATATGGGAGGACTCCTCGATTTTTGTCACTACCAGAGTTGGATTAGAAGAAAGTGTGCAACAAAGCAAGTCTAGTTTTAGGAATACGGAGCCTTTTCCAACACGATGTATACTGATGCACGAACCTATTCGTAGACTGCCTATTCTTAGACTTGAAGCTCGACTGGTGAACTGGTAACACCTGCTTCCATCTCATTCTTCCGATCGCCAGCTATGCTGCGTGAGGAAGCGATCGCGCACTTCCGGCGCAAGACCGAGGAGAACCCGATGGACGCAGACGCGCACCACAACCTCGCGGTGCTCTTCCGTGCTGCCGGCGACCACCAGCTCCACGCTCGCCACGCGCGCATCGCAGTGCTGACACAGGAGGGCGGACCGAAAGTCTGGAACGAGATGGCGCTCGCGCTCATGGAGCAGGGGAAGCTCGCCGACGCGCGCGCCAAACTCCAGGAAGTCATCACGTTCTGGCCGACGTTCGCCTACTCATACGTCAACATGTCCGCGCTGCTCGCGAGAGGCGGCAAGTACGACGAGGCGCTGTCATTCTGCTTCGCTGCGCTCAAGTACGCGCCGCACGATCCGGCGCTGCACCGCAACGCCGCCCGAGTCTACGAGGCGCTCGGTCGCACGACTGAGGCGCTCGCGCACTACCAGCGCGCATTGACGCTCGCACCGACTGATAGCGAGTTGGTGAAGCGCATTGCACTGCTGAGCCTCTCGCGCGGACAGACGAGCAGCTCCATCGCGCACTACAGTCGCCACCGGTCTCTTGACGGAGTTCACTACGACCTAAAGCTGTGAGAATCGGACGAATAGAGATCTGTCCCTCTCACCAATCCACCAATCCATCGGCCCAACAACATCCATCGATGATCCACCACCATCGGTCCGAAGTCTTCGGGTCCGATGCCTCGAGACAACAAGTCTCTGTCTATACTTGCTCGACGCATCATGATACGCATCCTCAGCTATCGAGCTGAGAGCTCTTCTAGTGCTGAGCTGAGGGCTCTTCTAGCGCTGTGCTGGAAGCTCCACCAACTGAGTCAGTCACTTCGGTCACAAGAACTCTCCTTGTCTGGTCGCGTATTCCCTTCACTCAACAAGAACTGCGCCTGCCAGAGCATGAAGGGGGATATATCGGGTCTCCATCTCCGCAGCACCACGACAGCTCAGCAGACCAGATGGGATCGATCTTACTCACCTCGGCTGCTGGTGCCTGACACCTCCTGAGCGCACCTGAGCGGTGCTGCTGCTCCTTGACTACGACTTGGACAGCCTCTGGATCTGTTGCAGAAATCTCCCGATTGAGAGAGAGAGAGCGTCGCACTCGACTCACCTCAGCACTTGCCAAGTGCCGGCACAGCCGCCACCTCCGAGCTCGTCTTCGACACTCCCAGTCCCCCGCAGTCTCTCTGACCATGAAGCGCTCGCTCGACAGACTCTCCGTGGCGACCTCCGACAATGGCAGCAGTGACGAGGTCTTCGCGCGTCAAACCAAGAGGTGCCAGCGCCGAACCTCAGGCAGCAGCAGCAGCTCGCGCGCCGCGACGCCGTCTCCGATCTCCGATGCAGTCGCGCTCCCGGTTGACAGCGACACGACGCTGGTCTGCTCTCAACTGCAGCCTTGTGCAAGTCCGGCAAAGCCTGTCGCAGTGATGCAGGAACCGCTGCGCCGACGCGACTGCGATCTGCGCGTGCACTTGAAAGAGGAAGGGATCATCCGCCAGATCTTCGCGTTCCTGGACGTGCGCGACCACCAGTTGATCCGGGGCTGCTGCCGCGGCTGGAAGCAGCTCGTCCAGACGCTCGACCTGGACGTGCTCGATATGTCGCACGCGTCGCCGCTCACGCCCGCGACGATCGACCGCGCGTTCCTCTCGGTCATCCACACTTACGGCCGCGTGCTGCACCTGAACCTGTCCGGCCAGCGCTCGCTCAACGACCGCGACCTGCTCGTGCTCGCGTCTTGCTTCTGGTCCAATCTCGAGCGCATCAGCTTCGACGACTGCCTCGACGTCACGGACTTCGGACTGCTCTCGGTGCTCAACGCTCAGTCGCTCAAGCTCAAGAGCGTGTCGATGCGCCACTGCAAGCAGATCACGGGCAACTTCGCGCGCCACCAGATCACCGGCCGCCACCCGTCCCTCGTCTCGCTCGACTTCGACGACACGCGCGTCGGGCTCCAGTTCGTGAGCGACCTCGACGCCGTCTTCCCGTCGCTGCAGCAGATCCACGCGCTGCACACGCCGGCGCACCTCGAGTTCTTCCAACGCCACAAGTGGCAGGACCTCGTGGACGACCTCGCGTTCCTGGTGACGAACGAGATGGTCGACCTGCCGCACCTGCAGGGGCTGCTCGCCGAGTTCGCGTTCCGCACCAAGTCGATGCTGAGTGACTCGACTGGTCTCGCTGGTGTGCTGACGAACTCGATACTGAGTCGTAGCGACGAGGACGACCGAGCTGCGGGCTGCAGCGGCGCCGTCTTCGCGCGCACGTTGCTGGGCGAAGGCAAGCGCGCGCTCCTGAACGTGCCGCTGCAGCGCGGCGACTGGACCTCGGCGCTGCTCTTCGCGTGCGAGAACGGGCTCGTGAACGTCATCCCGGAGCTGCTCGCATGCGGCGGTGCCGACATGACCGTGACCGACAAGGACGCCGCCACGCCGCTCAGCGTCGCGGCCACGAACGGCTTGACTGAAGCTGTGGAGGTGCTGCTGCGGGCTGGCGCGGACATCAACGCGCGCACCTACTGTCTCGCGACGCCGCTCTACATCGCGAGCGAGATGAACTGGGACGACATCGTGGACCTGCTGCTGCGTTTCGGCGCGCAGACCAAGTGCGCGGTCGTGGGCGGCGCCACCGCGCTGTGCGTCGCGGCGAAGAACGGCAATCGCGCGATTGTCGCCCGGCTGCTGGCCGCAGAGACGCAGCGCGGCCAGACGCAGTCCGTGCAGGCACTCTTCCTCGCGTGCGAGCGCGGGCACGCAGAGGTCGTCGGCGATATCCTCTCGCACTGCGGCATGAGCGCGAACGTGCTCATGGACAGCAGCGTCACGCCGCTGTACCTGGCGTGCCAGATGGGCCACGACGACGTCGTGGAGCTGCTGCTGCAGCGCGGCGCGAACCCGAACTTCCGGCGGCCGAGCGGCGGCGTGTCGTGCCTGTATATCGCGGCGCAGGAGGGCAAGCACCGCATCGTCGAGCGGCTCGTGCAGCACCGCGTGAACATCCACGCGCGCATGGAGGACCTCTCGACGGCGCTGCACATCGCCGCGCGCATGGGGCACCTCGCGGTCGCGCGCGTGCTGCTGCGCGAAGGCGCGTGCGTGGACGACCAGACGCGCTCGGGGCTCACGCCGCTCTACATCGCGTGCGAGGAGGGCCACCTGGCGATCGTGCAGTTCCTGGTGGGCCAGCGCGCGGCGCTCGACCGGCAGACCAAGAACGGCACGACGCCGCTCTTCGTCGCGAGCCAGAAGGGCCACGCGCACGTCGTGCGCGTGCTGCTCGTCGCGGGCGCCGACGCGCAGCGCGCCAAGAGCAACGGCACGTGCGCGCTGGACGCAGCGGCGCTGCTCGGCAACTACGAGGTCACTGAGCTGCTGCTGCAGTTCGGCGCGCGCGTCGGCGGGCTCGCGCTGCACTTCGCCGAGCGGCGGCGCGACCGCAAGCTGCAGGCGCTGCTCATGGACCGCTACTGCGTACAGCACTTTGAGCCGCCGACGGAGGTCGAGGACGTCGACGCGGAGATGGCGGCCGCGAGCGCAGCAGCAGGAGTGTTGCGACCATTCTAGAGACAGATCGTGTAGCATAAGCGCACGTGTACCATACCACTAGCAACAAGCCACACACACACACACACACACACGCATGCGCACGCACATGTACGCGCGTGCACACCGGCGTGCGCTCTTGCTTCAGCTCTCAACTCTCGCTTTAGTGGCATTCCCTCACCCGAGTGACAGGCGGAACAGCGGATTCCAAAGCAGCAAATACCAAGGCACAGGAGAAGCATGGCGACGTGGTTCCAGAAGGAGATCCGGCTGACGGCGCCGAAGCGCGGCTTCCACTGTGCGTTGCGTGTGGCAGACAGTGGGAGAGTGAGGCGGGCGCTTCATGAGAACTCATTCTCGGGATGAGCAGTGGTGACGCGCGAGATCGAGCGGCAGGTGCCGGAGCTGGCGCAGGTGAAGGTCGGGATGGCGAACCTCTTCATCAAGCACACGTCGGCCTCGCTCTCGATCAACGAAAACTGCGACGCGGACGTGCGGTGGGTCTCTGCTCTTGCGGGCGGCAATGTTGCTGCAAGGGGCTGGGACTTTGCTGACGAGCGACTGATGACGCTTCGCGCTTCCGCAGCACCGACATGGAGGCGGCGTTCAACCGCATCGTGCCGGAGACCTGGAACAAGTGCGCACTCGTGTGCTTGTGTGTGTTTTTGTCCTTTCAGCACGTACAGTCGCCTGACGTCGTTCTTGCAGGGAGATCTTCCGCCACACAATGGAGGGCGACGGTGCGCTCGCACGTGGCTGTATACGTGTGGTTCTGAGAGGTTCTGGTGGCTGACAGACGCACTGCGTTGCTGCGCTCCAGACGACATGCCCGGCCACGTCAAGTCCACGCTCATCGGCGCCTCGATCAACATCCCGATCACGAACGGCAAGTTCAACCTCGGCACGTGGCAAGGTGCGTTCGCGGTCCCATCTCTCTCTTTCTCAACGAACGTTGTCCACTGTGTCGCTCTCTCCATAGCGACACGCGCGCATGCTCTGACTAACTAACTTCACTTTACACGCGTCCAGGAATCTACTTGTGCGAGCACCGCAACTCGGGCGGCTGGGGCGGCGGCCACGAGCGCAAAATCGTGATCACGATTCAGGGCTCCACTGCCTGATTGTCGTGCGCGTCGTCCTCTTCCTGCTTCTTCTCTCTCGACGGCAGCGCCGCCGCCAGGTCGTAGAGCGCACTCCAGGGAGGCACCGCGTCCGGGATAAGCTTGAAATCGTAGCACCTGCGCGCGCTGAACACTGGTCGGTAGCTCTTGCGGCGGTCGAGCGACACGGGGAGGCCCTGCACGCGGCCGTTCAGGACGAATACGAGGTTGCCCTCGAGCAGGTCCACGAACACGCCCACGCGGTCTCGCGCCGCGAACGGCTGCGCGTGCAGAGTCGACCGGCCCGACGGCAGCCGCGGTCGCGGCCCGCGGAACGCGCCGTTCGTGATGACGCCGCTCTCGCAGTACATGATCGCGGGCATGCTGTCGCACGCCGGCGCCGGCAGCGACAGCATGCGCTCGAAGTAGCCGACGCCGAAGCGCAGCTGGCCGCCGCTGCTCTCCTCCGCCACACCGACGTAGCTGCCGACGGTCAGCCCCGTGCACTCCCAGTAGCTCACGGCGTCCGCGGCGCACGTCCGGTCGCCAAAGATCGAGCCGCCGTTGAGCCCCCAGTTAGTGATCGTGCGCGCGTCGTCGGCGACACGCACTGCGCTGCCCATGCGAGTGTCGTCGAAGCGCAGTGCGAAGTCGTCTAACGTGGGGACGACACTACGTTAGGGTCGATGCTCCTGCTTCCCACACAGCACATTCAGCAAACGCACATGTCATGACAGCGTGCAGGCGCCGCAGCAGCGCCGCGAGCAGTGCGCGGTTGTTGAGTGCGACGGGCGGCGGCTGCCACGGCAGCTCCACGCCCGGCATGTGCCGCTGCGCGCGCGAGACGACCCAGTGCCACACGGCGGCGCGGTCCTGCACGGCGTCCGAGCTCGCCAGCAGCAGCTGCGCCACGTCGCGCGCGTCGAGGAACTCGAGCAAGTGCGCGGCGCCTGTCATAGCCATGGCGACCTCTTCTTGACTTGGACGACCAAATGGCTTGTTGATTCAAAAAAATGGCGGGAGGGATGACATTTCGCACTGTCAAACATATTCCCTTGTATAGAGATATTCTGGCTCTATTCATATATTGTTTGTATATGATGACGAATACCTGTAGAAGAGCGTTCGACTCACCCTGTCTGACAAAGCATCGACCAACATCTGCTTCAGTTGACAAAAAGACCTCGGACGAGGTGGAGGATGCTGGCGCCGACGACGCTGCTGCTGCTGCCGCTCGGGGGCTTCGCGCTCGGCGTCCCGAGCGGGCTTGTGAAGGAGTGTCTGCCGAAGTACTCGCTGCGGCGCTGGGCGCTGCTGCTCGCGCCGCTTTTCGTGGCGCCGCTGGTACGAAGCCTGCTGGAGGGATGAGACTGTCATGGCGGAGACGGTAGTTGACTGTATGCACACCACTGACTCTCTCGGTAGCTCCCATTGCAGCAAGCTGCGGCTCTGCTCTCTGGACTCTTTGTCGGCCGCGCAGTTGGCGCGTCGTTCGTGGGCGTGGGGCTCACGGGCGGCATCGCGACGGGCAAGAGCACGGTGTCCAAGTGCTTCGTGGAGGCCGGCGCCGTGATCGTGGACGCCGACACGATCGCGCACCAGGTGGTGCAGCCCGGCCAGGGCGCGTACAAGGCGATCGTGCGCGAGTTCGGCGACGAGGTGGTCAACCCGGACGACAAAACCATCAACCGCGCGATCCTCGGCGGGATCATCTTCAGCAACCCGGCGCGGCGCAAGGCGCTGAACGGGTGCACCCATGTGCGTACTTGGTCATGAGGTGGTGCAATGGATGGTGAAGTCCAGCGAAGTGGGAGTGGAGCGTCATGGTGCTGACGGCACTCGGTTCTTCTTCTCTGGTGACGCGTACTGCGTAGAGCTTCATCATCTGGGAGATGTTCAAGCAGCTCGTGTACAACCGCTTGGTGCTGCGCAAGCGGCTCGTGGTGTTCGACGCGCCGCTGCTCTTCGAAACGGGGTTCCTGGAGCACTTTTGCTACCCGAAGATCGTCGTCGCGTGCTCGGAGGAACACGAACTCGCGCGGCTCATCAAGCGCAACGGACTCAGCCGCGAGGACTCGGAGAAGCGCATCCGCTCCCAGATGGCGCTCCACGTACGTTGTTAGTTGAGGTGGGAGGGAGAACTTGGTGCAGAGCTGATCTTGTTGATGTTGTTGTTGTGGATGCTCGCAACGAACTTGCAGGAGAAGGTGAAGCGAGCCGACCTGGTGATCCAGAACGACGGTACGCTGGACGAGCTGCATCAGACTGCCCGCCAGACGCTGCAGCGCACGGCCGAGCTTGTCGGCGCCACGCACGAGCTCCAGCCGTGATAGCATCCTCCTGACAATAAGTAGTCACAATTTTGAGGGTTTCAAATCAATGCCATCGAGGAATGACTGCGACTTCGCCTTCACTCCGGAATCCGACAGAACGTGACAAGGATGAGCCTGCTGCTCGCGCGTGGGCTGCTGGGCGTCGGGCGCCGCGCGCCGCCGGCCGCCGCTGCTGCGCTCCGTCGCCTCCCGCGCCTCGATGGCTTGTCTGCAGCGCCGCTGGCGCAGTCGCTGGGCTTCCACTCGCTGTGTGACGACGACAACTCGCGACCTGCGACGGCGTCACGAGTGCCGATCTTCGTCTCCCCAGCGCCGAGCAGCATGCGCGTGCCGCTCCTTCCCGCACTGCTGCTGCCACCGCCAATGACGCGCCACGTGCGCTTGAACGACCAGCAGCTGCGCCGCTTCTCGAGCCGCCGGGGCCCGTGGCAGCAGAACGACTGGCTCGCGACCGCCAAAACCGGCGCACTCGTGCTGCTCGGCGCCGGCGCGCTCGTGGCGTCCACATCGCGTACGTGATCTGAGCGTCATACCCAGCCGTCTTTGCTGCTGGCTGACGGTGGCTCTATGTGCATTTGTGATGTTGCAGTCGCGTTCGGGCTGATCATCGCCGGTGCGGCGGGCTATGGAGTGTACGCGCTCTACCAGAAGGTGTTCGGTCCGTACCGCCGCTCACGCTACGGCGACGACCCGTTCTCCGGGGTGAGCGCTGATGTCGACCGTCTGAACGAGATGTTCGGCCGCAAGCGGCACGCGTCCGGCAGCGCGGAGGCGACGGGCTCGCGCGAGCTCGACGCGCTGGTGCAGGGCTTGCCGCTCGTGGTGCGCGGACTCGTGAAGACCATCTTCTCGTTCGTCGGGAGCGCCATGAAGGCCTCGATGGAGCGCGCGGGCGAGCTACGGCGCCTCACGAACGAGCGCGTGCAGTCGCACCCGCGCGTCCTGGCGCAGATGGGGGCTGGCGTGAGCGTCTCGACGCCGCAGCAGTGGGCGGAGTCGAGTGCGTTCTTAGCTGTCAGTTGTATGGGAGGTGCTGCGTGTGTTGGGGAAGCTAACGATCGTGCTGTTCGTCATACTCGCAGCTGTGAACGGCGTGGGGAGAATAGAAGCGGTCTTCCCGGTGAACGGCTCGATGCCAGCGCGCGTGACGGTCAGGGCGGCAGTGGGTCAGGGCGGCAGCGTGAGCCTGCAAGAGCTCAAGTGTACGTTAAGCGATTCTCTGGATGCCGGAGCGCTGTGCAGACCCACTCATGCTGCGATTCGTGTGTGCTGCTGACCTTCCCAGTTCGCAACCTGCGAACCGGCGAGGTGATCGATCTCCTGCACGACGGCAGCGCCGGACCGGGCAAGACTGTCATCGACGCCGAGTATGTCGAGATCTGAGCGTAAGACGACACAACGCGGTGAGCGCATCTTGGTTGCTTCAAGTAACTTTGTATGGGGCTGTTCTCAAGCACAATGCCGATCGGCAGCTGCCTCGCCAACTAGCTCAGGATCTCGCGCTTCGCGATCGGGAACGAGCCGAGGTGCTTCACTGCGCAGACCTCCGATTGCAGTTTGGCGACCGCTTGCTGGACGTTCGCGTCGTCGATGTGGCCGTCGACTTCCACGAAGAAGTCGTAGCCGCCGCTGTCCTTCCGGTAGATGCTCTCGATGCAGCTCATGTTGATGTTGTGGCTCTTCCAGACCTCGAGCGCGCTCAGCAGCGACCCGACTTGGTGTGTGATGTCCATCGTGAGCACGGACTTGTCTCTGCCTGTCGACGACGGGTACCCGTGCGAGATGACCACGAAGCGGATGAACGACGTGTCGCTCGAGCCACCGCCGCCCACGCCGGTCGGCGAGGGCTTCCATGTCGTCGTCGCTAGCGCGTTGCTGCCATCCAGCTGCTCCAGGCCGCTTGCGGACGCCGCGCCAGCAGTGGTCACTGCGACGCTCGCGTCGTCCAGCGCTGCGCGCTGCGCCGACTCGGTCACGTTCGCCGCACCAACGACCTGCGCGCTCGGCCAGCACTGCTCAATGTGCGCGGACAGCCGCGCGTCGATGTCTCCCGGCACAAACACCCGTGCCACGTCGCCCGTCTTGACCCTGTGCTTGTTCTTCGCCGCGAGCACGTACGACTTGGCGAGCACGATCTCGGCTGCGACCTTGAGCGAGTGGCTCAGCAGGAGCGCCTGCGTCTCCTTGATCATGCCAAGCTTCGAGTCCTCGAGCGGCACGACGCCGTACGCAGTGCGGTTCGCGCTCACGTCGTTGAAGACCTTGCTGATCGAGTCTGCCTGGACAAAGTGTTCGTTGGCGAGCGCCTCGCCGCCGAAGTGGGCGTGCGCCGCGATCCAGCAGAACGAGCCCTCGACGCCTGCCACCGAGATGCTCGGGTGCGTCAGGCGCTGCAACAGGTACGCGACCTGCACCTCCTTCGTCAACGGCATCACGAAGTCACGGTAGATGTCCGAGATGAGCTGCGGGTCGACCTTCCATTCGGACGCAGGAGCTGCAGCTGGCGCCGCCGCACTCTCCAGGTCCTGACCGTACGTCGATGCCTTCAACTTGACGCGCTCCAACACTTTCTGCAGGTCGCCAGCCGCGCACAACACGCAGTGCAGGGGGGAGCACGTGAGGATGCGCGCACATACCAGACACAACTGCCACACTACACTCGCACCTCTTCGACCGCCAGGTTCGTGAGCGCCTCCATGATGCCCGCGGCGTCGTTCGCGAGGATGAGGTTCGTGTAGCGCTCCGTCTCAGCCTGGAACTTGGCTTCAGCGATGAACTTGCCAAAGTGCACGCGCTTGCTGAGCGCCTGCAGCACCGCGATGTCCGCCGTCGCAGTCGAGCCGAACTGTCGGTGCATGAGGAAGTTGTCAGTGCAGATTCCAAGTGCAGCAGACTGCCGCCGCCAGAGACGCACCGACGTGTGGTCACTCGTGGCGTCCGTCATCCCGAGCAGGATCTTCTCGAGGTACACGCTCATGATCTGGTCGTTGACGTTGATGCAGTTGGGCTTGAGCACTTGCGGGTACTTGAGGCTCGGCAGGATTGGCTCCGGCAGCAGGTGCGGGTAGAACGCGTTCTCGTCCGGCGACGTGTAGCGCCGCGTCAGCGCGTGCAGCTTCTCCGTCTCGCTGAACATAAAGTCCTGCGCTCGAGCAGTCGTTAGCTTGCGTAGTAGCAGCATGCAGCAGCCTACCAACCAACCAACCAACCAACCAACGCACCAGGAAGCTGCCATCGAACGAGTCGTACTTGCCCTTGAGCCCGCCGAATGCCACACTGCCGCTGTTTGCATTGCAAGAGAGGTTAGATACGTAAACACGAGTGAGCACCTTGGCGGCTCATTGAGCGCATGGCATGCGACGAAGGAGAAGACGCACCTCTGGCTGCGCTTGACGTACACCGCGGCGTTGCGCGGGAACTGCGCGCGCTCAATGAGCGCGAAGATGATGGTCTCCTCCTGGCGGATGAGCACGTTGCGGAAGTCCGCGAGCTTCACGGGCTTGAGCGGGTCGGCGAACACGAGGTCGTGGGAGCTCTGCATGGTGTGACGGCGAAAGAGCGCGAATGGTGCATGTCGGCTTTGATCATTTTGTGGGCCGTTTTTGCGCAAACATCAGAAAAATCTTGAGGTTCGGACGCAAAAACGAGGGAGGTCACTATTCGAATGAGCAACAAGCGACAAGAATCGAATGCTGGTCCATTGGTTCCTGGTGCTGCTGCCTGCTATCGCCGTGCCGCGCGCAGTCCTCTAGTATCGGCGCTTGACTCTGCATACATGTATGCACCCATCAGATCCGATTCACTCGTCACAATACTGCTCAACACACCGGAATACACGAACCTGAACTTCTTGGCCGGGAAGCCCGTCGGGTCGAGACGCACAAGCTCCGTCGTTTCCTCCATCGTGTCCGGGATCGACAGGCCGCGCTCCACGCGCTTCACGAGCCACAGGCGCAGCGCACTCAGCTGCTCGTACTGGCGCAGCATCGTGTTGATCTCCTCCGCGGTCTGCAGCCACCGATACAGCGCGCACATGTCAGCAAGAGCTACGCAAGACACTCGCGCCTCAGAGAACGACTGACGTACGTGGCCGCTCTTTTCGGCGATCTGGCGCTTCGCCTTGCCGTTGATCAGGCGAGGATCCGCGCGGAACTGCGGCTGTGGAAGGTTGGTGTCGGGTGCGACGCAGCACAGAGACGACAGGTTAGCAGCTGGTGATGCTCGCGGTGCCGGTACGAACACCAGGCGTTGGAGACAACCACCCACCTCCATCGAGTCGATGATCGTCATGAACGACTTGAGCTGCTGCACCGCCGTCTGTGAACAGCAGCAGTGACAAGAGCGTCAACACCAATACCCGCATGCTACCCTCACTCTCAGCCTCACAAGCGGCAACACGCACCATGGACGACACGCCCGGGAGCATAGACTTCCAGCCGCTCAGTCCGCTCGCGTCCGCGTTTTTCTGCATGTAGCAACCACCCGAGCGTCCCGCGGACACGATAGTTAGCATGCGTTCGCACACACACACTCCTCACACGCATGCCCGCCGCACCTTGAGCTGGACGTAGAAGGCGTCGAGGTCGAAGCTCGAGCTGTGCGCCAGGTCGTGCATCTGCTGTCTGTACGCCTCCTCTGCATGAACGCGTCAGCGTCTCGTGTTCCCCTCTCTAGATAGCGTACTAGCTCGCAGGCTCATAGAACCTCTCACTGCGCACCTTGCTTTGCGTGGTTGCGCTCCTCCATCTTGCTCGTCACCGTGTCGCGCAGGTTCGAGAAGACGCTGAAGCTGCGCGCGCCGAGCGGCTGCGCGCGCACCGCAGGCGCCGCCATCTGCACCACCGCCGGCGCGCTCGTCGACGTCGCCTTCGTCACCACCGCCGCCGAGCGGCTCAGCTGCTTCGCGGCACGACGCGCCAGCGCACTCATCTCAATCGCCTGCTGCCGCTTGCTGGTGTTCCGAGCTTGGGAGGTCGAGTGGCTGGGGCGACAAGCACAAGCACAAAGCGTCGGACTTTACCGGAGAGATACAGACATTGACACTCACTTACTTCACTATTGAATTTTACTACCTATCGACCGGCATGGCCACACCCCACTTCCTCCTCTTCCTCCGCCCTCCCGCCGCGCCCGCATGGCACGAGATCGACCGAACGCACACGCGGATTGCTCTCTCTTTTGCCATTCGTGCTCGTTAAGCTGCAGCGCCCAACCTCTCACTCTCGCCTCGCGGAGAAAGGAGGGGGCGGGCGCGGCGGTGGCTCAGCGATTCTCTCTTCCTCTTACTTCTCCTTTAGCAGCAAGCCGGCAGCGCTTAGTTCTGGTGGGCCTCCAGCACCTGGATCGCCTCGGCGATCTTCGCCTCGAGCGCCTCCGGGCTCTCCAGCAGGTGCAGGAGCTCGCCGTTGTCCATCTCCAGGAGCATGCCGGTGATCTTGCCCGCCAGCTCAGGCTGCTGGCGGTGGATGAGCGGGTACAGGCGCTCGCCGATCATGTTCTTCTGGAGCTCCGGCGACGCCGCCGCGAGCGCAGCCGACGTCAGCGGCTCCATCTGCGGGATGCCCGCCTGCACCGGCGCGGGGGGCAGCACGCCCGGGCCGGCCATGCCCTCGCGCGGCGGCTGGTTGCGCACGTTCGCCGTGTACTTGAAGTTGCGACGGTTCACCGCACCGGGACCCGCCGGGCCAGCCGGACCAGGGCCCTGGCGCCCGCGGCGCTGCTGGCCGCGCTGCTGCTGCATCGGCATGCCGTACGCCGGCATGTGGTAGCCGCCCGGGCCAGGCGCAGGCGCACCCGGCGCGCGCGCGCCGTACGGCATCGGGCCGCGGGGCTGCATGCCGCGCGGCATCATCTGCTGCGGGTACACAAAGCCCTGGCGCGCCTGCGGCGGCAGCTGGCCCGGCTGCGCGTAGAACATCGGCGCCGCGCCGTACATAGGCGGCTGGCCCATCGGCATGCCGCGGCCCACGACCATGCCCGCGCGCTGGTGCGCGTGCTGCGCCTCGAGCTGCGCGCGGCGCACCTCCTTGCGCTGCGCGAGCGCCACGTACACCGGCTTGCCCGAGATCAGCTTGCCGTTCATCTCAGCGACCGCCTTGTTCGCCTCGTCCGGCGTCGAGAAGCACACGAAGCCGAAGCCGCGCGAGTGGCCCGTCTGGTCGCGCATGATGCGCGACGACGTGATCGTGCCCATCGGCGCGAACGCCTCGCGCAGCTCGTCGTCGTTGAGCTGGTCGTCGAGGTTCTTCACGTACAGGTTCACGCCCTGGTACTTGTTGATGCGCTCCATCTTGAGCTGCTCGAACTTGTTGCGCAGCTCGCGCTCACGCTCCGAGCGCTTCTGCGCGCGGCCGACGTACAGCTCGAGCTCCGCGCCGTCCGCGGTCGGGAACGCCTTGCCGTTCAGGGCCTCGACGGCCTTGTGCGCGCCCTCGCTGTCCTCGAAGTTCACGAAGCCGAAGCCGCGGTTGACCTCCGCGTCGCCGTCGCGCATGATCACCGCGCTCAGCACGCTGCCGAACGCCGCGAACTCCTTGAGCAGGTCAGCGTCCTTCCAGTGCGTCGGGATGTTCTTGACGTAGCAGTTCGTCCACTCGTCGACGTCCGGGCGGTCCTGGCGCTTCTGGAAGTGGCCCACGAACACCTCCGTGCCCGCAATGAGCATGCCGTTGATCTTGGCGATCGCCTCGGCCGCCGCCTCGTTCGTCTCGTAGTGCACGTAGCCGTAGCCCTTCGAGGCGCCCGTCGTGTTGTCGATCGCGACCTTGCACGAGAGGATGTTGCCGAAGAGCGAGAACGTGTCGTACAGCGCCTTGTTGTCGATCGACGCGTCGAGGTTCTTCACGAAGATGTTGCCGACGCCCGACTTGCGCAGCGACGGGTCGCGCTGCGACCACATGATGCGGCACGGGACGCCCTTGATGCTCGTGAAGTTCATCGTGTCGAGCGCGCGCTCCGCGTCCGCCACGTTGTGGAAGTTCACGTACGCGTAGCCGAGCGAGCGGCGCGTCACGGCGTCGCGGCAGACGCGGATCGACGCCACGGGGCCGACCGCGTTGAAGATCTCGAAGAGCAGCGCCTCCGTCACGTCCGGGTGGATGTCGCCCACGTACAGCGACGCCGTGTGGAACGGCTGCGCGGCCGCCGCCGCGCCGGTGGCCGCCGGCGCGCTCGCGGTCGCGGGGCTGCTGCTGGGGGAGGTCGACGAGTTAGCCATGCTGCCTGAAGCGTCGTGCACAGAGAGCGAGTGGGGGTGTGAGTCGTTCGTGCTGGTGGCGGCAGAAAGGGGGGCGCCACAGGCGCATCGACGTCACAGTAGCAGCAGCGGCAGCTTCTTGCACATGCACACCCACCTGCTTGCTTTACTTTTTTTGTCTTTTTTTGAGAAGAGAGAAAAAAAGAGAGAATGGGGTCGAAGCGCTCGCTCCGAAGAGCGCAACTTGGGTGGCCGGCGCGCACTGGCGTACTTAGAAGGGTGGCTGCGGTGCGCGAGTAGCAAGGAAAGCAGCCCGAACCCTCTCGAAAATCCAAATGCATACAAAGACCAAGTTCAATGCGGGAAAGTGCTCTTCCGAAGATGCGCAGGTCACACATTCGAATCGTGCTCTCGATGTTTGGATGCTCTATGTCGGCTCACTTTCTTATACCCAAGATAAAGAGGTCCACCACAAAGAACTTGACAAGAATCGGGAATGTATGTTGAGTTGCTGCTCCTGTGCACAGCTTGGGGAGAACACGGTGAAGATTACTTAGCATAATGGCTTGTGCGGGCTCCACGTGCTCTGACTGTCTGGCATACCCCTCGGTCTGTGCAAGGCGCTTTTTGCATGGCATCATGCAAGGACGTAAGTGCTCGGGTCGAATGTGTGTGCGTCACATCGGGTCATCGAACATCGTAGTAGGGAGATGGGCGTCATCGTTGAGCGCTCGCCGCCAGTCATTTTCCGCGCGCTCTGATTCGCTAGAACTGAATCGTACCTACTCGGAACTCTCCAGTATGTATTGTCGAAGCGACACACACGACTTCAACTTGCAGCAATAATGCCGGCAAAAGAGGAGGGCAGCGGTGGCGGCGGCGACATCGTCCAGCGCGCCGCCGAGTTCTGCTCGTCCGCACGCTTCGAGCGCGCCTTCGGCTCGTTCGCCAGGTCCGCTTGCAGCTCCTTCCTGGTATTGTGGAGAGATGTGCATAGGAAGAACGCCCCTCACTTGCATCATGAAACGAGATCGCAGAGAGAACGCGGACGTGTTTGCGGACGCGGCAGACGCCAAGGCAAGCGACGACGTGGAGCACAAGCACGAGTGCGTGCTGGCGGAGCTCTTCTTATTGAGAAGATTGTGGCTCGTTTTACTGCGTTGCTAACGAGGCGTCCACGCAGATACAAGGAGCTGCACGACCGGTACCTGCAGCTCTTCGAGGAGGAACTCACAGGTTCTCTTTCACGCTTGCGATCAGAGGGCGTGATGGTGAGAGTCTGCCGAGCTCAGCGCACGACCTGCTTGCCGCACTTGCTTGTGTCACATGCACAGACTTTGTCGAGTCGGAAGGCGCGACGATCGACGAGTTCTTCCGCGAGTGCCGCGGCGTCGTCGAGGGCCACTACACGGCGCTCTTCGAGGAGCACCGGCACGCGTGGTTTGTCGACCGCCTGCTCGCAAGCATGGACTACACGCACTTCTACGCGCTCATGGTGAACGAGGCCCGTCGTCAGCGCCATCGGAAATGAGTGCGCGCGGCAGGATGAAGCATGGCCGCGAGCCTAGGAACTACGAGGAACACCAGTTGATGCACAATGCCATAGAACACCAGGATTGCCATGCGCGATTCTTGAGCAACTCGGTACCGGGATCTTGAGAGGTCGTTTCGCTCCGTGCCCTACTAGCTCACTACTTCACTATCGCTCGCTCGCGGTCAGCAGCAGGCAGCCTCCAGACGCTCAAGTAGCTCGCTACACGTACGCCACTTTCTCGCACAACCTGCACAAGGATGCCCAAGTCGGACGACGTGATCGAGCGCGCGGCGATCTACTGCTCGTCCACCAAGTTCGAGCGCATCTTCGACGACTTTGCGAGGTGCGGACGAGCAGGTGGGTCTCGCTGGCTTCGAGGTACTTGGTTGCTCACTTCGGACGCGACAGAGAACACGCCGAGACGTTCCTCGACGCCCTGGACGCGAAAGGGGGCGACGTCGAACACAAGCACGAGTACGTCCGAGCTGCGGTTCTCCCTTTCGCCGTTGCTCGTCGGTTCTGATCATCGTCGAGTGCATACACGAGCAGATACAAGGAGATCCACGACAAGTACCTTCGGCTCTTCGAGGAGGAACTCTCGGACTTTGTTGAGTCCGAGGGCTCGACGATCGACGAGTTCTACCGCGAGTGCCGCGCGGTCATGAACGCCAAGGTCACCGGCTACTTCGACGAGCACAAGTATGCGTGGTTCGTCGAGCACCTGCTCGCGAGCATGGAGTACGAGCTCTTCTTCGGGCTCATGGTCAACGAGGCGCGCCGACTGCGCCGAAAGTGACCTCGTATGGCAGCAGACGCACATGAGAGGCTGAGAGCGGGGGTATACGAGAGAGAGAGAGAGAGAGAGAGAGAGAGAGAGAGAGAA
>JAASGA010000302.1:0-24161 GCA_023334105.1 Globisporangium nodosum
GAGAGTGTGGTGCACTTTGTTCTCGTTCCCTCGAGCTTGCATGAACTCCTTCAGCCACGTCAACTCCAGCGCTTTCAGCACTCTCTCGTCACCGCTACAGCAGCGAAGTGCTCGAGTTACACTGAAAATGATCTCTAGTTCAGTACTAAATCACCCTCCAATCAGAAATCGTTTCGAGTTCGCTCTCAACTAATTATCTAGTCCAGAAAATAATGCGATAATGGAGCAGGAGGAGCAGGCAAGCAGCGCAGGCGGCGGCGGTGGCGGTGCAAGCTCGGGGACGGAGGTGCCTTCCGCCATACGCGTGCTCCCTGCCTCCGCCAACTGGTTCTGCTCCCAGGTGCTGCCTCCCGATCTTCGCTGTCTGTCCTTGCCAGTATCTTCCTAGTTCCCTCTCACACCCGCGTCTGCGCTCCAGGTCTGCGACTGGATCGTCGTCGGTGGCGCGAGCGGAAGCGATGGCTTCTTCGTGGCGTTCGGCGCGAAGGACGGCGTCTTCGTCTACGAGGTGCGTGCGCGAGTGTCCTCCAGGCGTCCACATCGCCTCCCAACGCGACGTTCCGAGGGTTTTGATGTAGCATCGCGGCGCGCGTCACAGATTCGGGAGGACGGGTGTCTCCACTTCCGCGCGCACGTGCGCCGCGGCCGCCGCGACCAGCGCGTAACGGCGCTGCGGCTGCTGGCGGAGCGCGGCGGTGGCGAGGTGCGCGTGCTCTGCGGCGGCGAGGAAGGCGGCGTGCAGCTCTGGGACGCCGCGACGCGCGCGCTCGTGGCGCAGCAGCGCAAGCACAGCGGCGCAGAGGTGACGGCGGTGGCATCGGCGGACCCGGCACTCGTGGTCGCAGGCGACCAGCGCGGGCGCATCAGCGTCTGGAAGCGAGACGAGTGCGTTCTGCTTGGCGTCGTGCAACTCATCTTGATCCAGACGAGCTGATGCTGCGCATTCTTGTTGGCGCAGAGAGAGCGTCGTGCTGTTCACGCCCGTGGCTGGCGACGGCGTGTTCGCGATGGAGATGGCGCCGCACGACAAGGCGCTCGTCGCGGTCGGGTATCGCAGCGGAGTGCTCTGCGTCGTGGATGTGCTGCGAGGAGCGGTGCGCCACCGCCTCGCCGGCCACGACCAGGAGGTCCAGTGCGTCACGTGGCGACTCTCGACCGCGTCGACCGAAGGTGTCCTGCTGGCGTCGTCGTCGCGCGACCGAAGCATCAAAGTGTGGCGCGTGGCGTCGGCGGCAGCGCAGGACGAGACGCCGCCGAGCTTGGAGCGAGTGCTGACGCTGCCCAAGGCGAAGCAGGCGTCGTCCTACAGCCAGGCGAAGCGGCTGTGGCTGCCGGTCGCGTGGAGCTACGACGGAGCGCCAGCGTCCAGCAAGCTCCGACTCTGGTCGGGCTCGTTCGACGGCAACCTGTTCGCGTGGGAGTGGGAGGATGGCGCGAAGCCGCAGGCGTGCAAGCCGGTCGTCGTGAAGAACGGGCACAGCCGGCTGCTCTTCAGCATCGCGTCGCTGTCGCCGCCGATGCGCGCGCTGGTCGACCAGCGCGCTGCCGCGCCGACGCTGCTGACGATTTCGATGGACCGCGAGCTCCGAGTGTGGAAAGAGGGGGCGACGAGCGCCACGCTCGCGTGCCAGGACACGCTGCCGGGTCTCGGTGGCCACGTGTACGGCGTCGCGTACAGCGCGAGCCGAGAGGTCATCGCTGCTGGTGTAGGCGACCAGACGATCCGGCTCTGGAACGTGTCGGCGAAGGCGTCGGAGAAGCGTTTGCACCAGGCCGAGCTGCTCTGGAAGGGGCTCCAGAGCAAGATCACGTGCGTCGCATGGAGCCCTTTCGAGCGCTCGATGCTCGCGTACGGGACGGAAGACGGCCAGCTCGGTGTCTTCGACGTCGAGTCGCGGAAAAGCGTCCGGTTCAAGTCAACGCACTCGAGCCAGGTGCAGAGTCTGCAGTGGAGAGCGAAGCCACAGCTTCGCGCAAGTGAGGCCCACGCCAGCGACAGCAGCGGCACCTCGAGCAGCTCGTTTGTCCAAGCGATGCTGGCACTGGAGAGGGCACAAGCTGACGGTCAGAGTCTCGAAGATGCGCTGCGAGACCAGGAAGCCACAGGAGGTGCGACCGCCGGAAGTGAGCTGCAAGTTGTGCTGTGGAGTCAGGACATGGCGAAGCAGATCTTGGAGTCGAACCCGAGCAAGCCCGAGATGCCGTCGAGGACGATCATGCTGGCATCGTGCTCGTGCTTCTCGTGGAACGCGCGCGGCGACCGCTTGGCGGTGGGACGAGACAACGGCGTGGTGGAGGTGCTCGCAGCTTCTGGTGGCTCGTCCGACACCAAGGAGTTTGTGCTCGCGCAGTCGTTCCACGAACACGAGCAAGCAGTGGTGTGCGTGGCGTGGACTTCGTCCGCTCTGGGCGACGCTCTTGCTAGTGGAAGTCGCGACGGTCGGATCGTCGTCTTCAGCGTCGGAGAAGAGAGTCGAGACCGGGGATCGGATGGAGTACCGAGCATCTCTCCACGTACTCTCGATCGCGGCGTCCTGGGAGTGTTCACGGGCCACACCAATGCGATCACGAGTCTTCGCTGGAAGGCAAGCGACGCAGGCAGCGGCGGGTCCGATGTGCGGATGCTCGCGTCGAGCTCCTTGGACGGGACCGTCCTGGTGTGGAGCGTGGCATCTTGCGCTCCAGTGAGCTGCTTTCGCCAGCATGTCGGACGCGTGTTCTCGGTCGACTGGCTCAGCCAGTTCGCGCTCGTGAGCGGCGGAGAGGACCAGACGATCCGTGTCTGGGATTACCGCGAACAAGCCGACGAGGTGGTTCCCTCCGCTCCAGCGAAAGCTGCTCGACCACACCCCAGCGACAAGACGACGCTGGTGTCTTTGGACAGCGCGCAGCATGCTGGCGACGAGGAGCAGTCGAGCTTGAGTGTGGCAGTCAAGAAGCCGAGCAAGTCCAAGAAGAAGGCGAGTGTCGGCGTCTTCCGCGCCGACGCAGCTCCGATGGCGCTGGAGGACAGTCTCGAGCAGTGTCGGCAGCAACTTGGTGAGCGCTTCGGCGATCCGCCGTTGCGTGTCGAACGAGAAGCTCCGCGACGTCGCGAGCTTGCACGGGATCTCCACTTCGGTGCTGAGGAGCAAGCGTTCACGGCTGCGAAGGACTGGGAGCGCCTGGCGCAAGTGTATCTGATGCAGGGCAGGATCGGCGACGCGCTGAGAGTGGTGGCGAAGGAAGGCGCGCTGAACGACTCGTGGCTCGCGTTCGCGCCGATGGCAGGGCTGGATGTCTGGCGCGAGCTCACAACCGTGTACGCCCTCCAGTTGGAATCTCGCGGCGACTGGAAGAACGCAGGTATGTGCGCGCGCTGAGCATGAGTGTCGTCGCGCGTAGGAGTGCTACTGACAGTGCGTGGCTGTGATCATGCGTGCAGCGCTGCGTTTCCTGAGCATCGGGAAGGCACGAGCTGCGATCAAGTGCTTCGTAAGTGCCGGTTCGTTCAGAGAAGCGCTCGCGCTGATCTACTCGCGTCTGGGACCTCGCGATCCATTGCTGCAGAAGACGCTGCTGGTGTACGCGGCGCAGCTTGAGAAGCAGCACCGGTACGGAGAAGCCGCGCAGACGCTGCTGGAAGTCGGCACTGCGTCTGCGGTTTCGCGCGCAGTGGTTGTGCTGGTCAAGACCGGCAAGTTCGGTGCGTTCGAGACCGCGCTGGATGTGCTGGCAGCGCTCGAGCGTCAACGTCGCTCAGTCGTGAATGGCGTCGACAGTGTTGCAGCTGCAGCAGCTGAAGACAGCGACTGGTCTGTCCCGAGCTCGACCGTGTTTGAGATCATCCGCAAGGCGCTGCTGTCCGGACACTTCTCGCTCAGCGAGAGAGCGAGCGCGTTCATTGGCGCAGGGGCGGCCAGATCATCAGCTCCAAGCACCTCGACGCGGCTCACTCGGTGCTTCCTCGGTGTGCTGACTGCGCTGACAAGTCTCGGGTTCGCATCAAAGACGAGTCTCGACGTGCAAGAGCATGGAGGCGACACTGGCGAACCCGACCACGACGGGACTCTGCCATCGTGGCCAGCGGACTTCCCAGCCGAGACGCAAGCCTTCCTGTCGTATCTGACGCAGAGCAGCAAGCGCGGCTACAGCGATGATCAGCTCTGGTTGGAAGCTGGGACACCGAGACTGTCGTCGGATCCAGCGCACCTGCGAGCTCGAAGCAAGCGAGTGTGGGACGCGATCTTCACAGTGTGTCGAGCGAACGGGATCTGGGTCGGAGAAGCTTTTGAGGACAATGTGATGGCGGCGCAGGAGCTGCTTATGGACAAGCGCTACTTCGCGAACCTGGTTCAGCCAGCGACCAGCACAGTGAAAGCTGTTGCTGCTGGTAGTGGCCACGACTCCGATTCGTCGGAGCAACACAGATCGCTGGCAGTCGCGATGGACATCAGCCACTGCTTGCTGCAGTTCCTGCTCGACCTCATGTGCGGATACCTGCTGAGCGCACTGGAGCGCGTGCGCGAGACGTTCGAGGCGTTCGCGCGATCTGAGTGCGGCGCTGCTGTTGGAGTCGCGGATCCGAACGCCGCAACTCGCGTGGGCGATCAGCGACTGCAGCTGATGTTCCTGTTCTTCCCGAGCGGGTTGGTGGATCCGGAGTCGCCGCCTCGCATCGGCGAGTTGGCTGTCGAAGCGCACGACACGAGCGTGCTCTGGTGCTCGCTGCTGCTCCTGCAGTGCCGCACACTCGTCAGTGTTGCGAGAGCTCATCATTCAGACATCGACCACTCTTCCTCGCTGAAGCGTTTGCTCGAGGAAGAGCTGATGATCTCGAGCGAGGAAGCAACACCAGATGAAGCGAACGCTGCGCTGCGTGAACAAGTTCGCGCGGAGATCCGGGAAGTGCTGGCGTTTGATACCTCTAGCGGGAACGGCGCAGAGCTTCCGACACCGGAAGGTGATGTCGACAGCAGCGAGAGCACGAGCAACGCGTAGCAGGAGATCGATAGATAGGATTCGAGCAACTGTTGTGGTCCAAGAGGGTGACAGATCACTCGGAGTCGTGTCGCGTGTGGCCACTCAGTGGTGATGCGAAAGCTCTTTCGCCGGACTGTGGAGCCCCGTGCCGGAGCCGGTCAGGGCGGCTTCGAGCTCTTCGAACGCCTGCTTCTGCAGATGCTGCGTGTTGCGCAGGCGCTGGATGAGCTCAAGCTCGATGCGTTCCATCTCGTGCACCTCGGTCTCGCGCTTGCGGGTGAGCTCTTCCTCGGCGCGGACCTTCTCCGTCGCGCGCTCCTTGGTGAGCTTCTCGACCTCCTGCCGGTGCAGCAGCTTCTTGGCCTTGAGCGCCTCCTTCTGCGTCGCGACCTCGTCCTTCCGCCGGATCGCGTCCATGAGCTCCTCCTTCTTCTTCCTCTCCGTCAGCTCCTTCCACTTCTGCTTCTCCTCCTTGAGCTGCTGCGCCTCGCTGCGCCGCGCCTCCGCGAGCTGTAGTCCGATCTCCTTCTTCTTCTGTACGCTGTCGATGCTCAGCACGAGCTCGCGCTTGGCCGAGATCGACGCCTGCAGCTCCATCTCGGCGAGCTGCGCCAGCTCGCGCAGCTCGGCCTGCGACCGGTCGTTGCTCTCGCGCACGCGCAGCAGCTCGGCGGCGCGCTTGCGGGTCTGCTCGATCTTCTTCCACGCCTTCTCCTCCTCGGCCTTGAGCAGCGCGATGCGGTTACGCAGCAGCAGCGCGTCCTTGGAGGCTTCTTGCCGGCGCTGCACACATCCTCACGAGGTCAGCATGGAGCACTCGGCATCGCGTCAACGCCAGGAGACGACGCACCTGCTTCGCCTCGATCAGCTTGCTCTTCGGTCCCTCCATTGTCGTCGTCGTCGTCGTCGTCGTCGTCGTCGATGGGCGCAGTGCTGCTCGCAGGCGGAGGTCGCAAGTGAGCTGCACACAGCAAGTACGTAGGCTGCTCGAGCTGCCGACGCATAAGACCACGACGCAAATAACTGTGTCGACTTCGTGTTTGAGGCAGCGTGAACTGTCGTCGGAGGGCGTAAGACTCTGAGGAGCGGAGGGCGTTGTGAGTTCGTGGCTCCTACCGATCTGCTCGCAGCAAAGGACACCAGAAGATGCCGCTCTTCGTCAGCTGCTCACACGAGCAGCACGGGTAGTGGGTACTACAGTAGAAAGGTTGACACCGATAGCCCCTCCTGTATTGCTTCGCGGTGTCGCCGGAGCCTGCTGCTACACGCTCGCGCACACGCGATCACGATGTGATCGCGAGCGGCTCGTCGCTGTCGACGACCTCTAAGCCGTTCGCGTCGATGCTCGCGGCGTACTTGCTGGCGAGCTCCAGGTCCGCCTTGAGCTGCTCCATGCCCGACGACAGCAGCTCCCAGAGGTCGGGCGTCTGGCTCTGGCTGTCCGCCAGCCGGTCCTCCTCCGGCAGCTCCGTGAACTGCGACAGCTGCTGCGTTAGTCGATGCGCGCGCGCCGCGAGCACGTTGTTCTCGGCTTGCAGCTCGGCGATGTGCAGGTGCAACTCCTCCTCGGCGCTCGCCTCGCGAATGCGGTGCTGCACGAACTTCTCGATCTCGTGCTGCAGCCCCTCGTTCGCGTGCATGAGTCGGTAGATCTCGTTCTGCGAGTCCTCCTGGATCTTGCGCGCGTACGCCTGCACCTGCGCGGTGCTCTCCTCGCAGCGCGCCGACAGGTCTTCGCAGAACTGCTTCGACTTTTCCAGCGCGACCTCTACTTCTCTATTGGTCTCCTCCAGCCCCTGGCACTGCTGTTCGGCGGCCGCGAGCTGCGCCTGGAGCTGCACGCGCTCCGCTTCGAGCGAGCGAACCTGGTTCGCCTCCTCGCTCTTCTCGCTCTCCGTCTGCTCGAGCAGCTGCTGCAGCCGGCCGAGTTCGTGCCGATACTGCTCGATGTCGGTCGTGAGCGCGCTCTTCGCAGCAGCGCTTTCACTCTCCGCCACGCGGAGCTGCTCCACGTCCGCTCGCAGGTGGTTCAGCTCCGCCACGAGCTGGTTCTTCTCTTCCTGGAAGCGCGACGCGACCGCCTTGAGGTGCTGGATCTCGCCCTGCGCTTGCTGCTTGAGCGACGCGACTTCGACGTCCTTCGCCTGCACGACGCGGGACAACTCGTGCTGAGTCGCCTTCAGGTTGTCTGCGAGAGACTGCGTTGCGTCCGTCTTCAGCTCAGCTTCCTCTCGCGCGCTCTCGACCTCCGAGCGCAATGAGAGGTTCTTCTTCGTGAGCGTCTCGAGCTGCGTCTGCAGCTTGCCCACCTCCGCGGTGAGCTGCTGCTCCAGATGCGCAACCTTCGCGCGCTCCGTCGTCAGCATCCCAGACAGCTCATCGACCTCGCGCTGAGCCTCCATGTGAGCAGATTCCGCGCGCTGAGCATGCTGCGCGGCGTCCTGGACGCGTCGCTCATCTTCGCTTTGCTGCTGCATGAACGACGCGCGCAGCGCATTCAGCTCCTGCTCCACCACGAGTCGCTCGGCCTTGTTGGCAGCAATTTCTCCGGACAACTGCTCGCTGGTCTGCGTCGATTGCCGGAGACGAGCGCTCAGCTCCTGCTCGACGGCGGTCAGCTGCTGCACCTGGACGTTCAGGTCGTAGATCTCGCGGCTCGCTCGCTCCAGGTCACCCTGCGCGCTCGCAGCACTCGCCGCCGATCGAGCGGCTTCCTCTGCAGCCAGCTGCAGCACGTTGCACTCGCTGATCTTCGCGTCGAGCTGCTTGCGAAGTGCCTCCAGGTCGAGCACCGCCTCCTCGTACTTGGACTCGGCCTCGAACGCCGCGTCTTGCGAGAACTCTTGCAGGTTCCGCAGTTGGTGCTCCAGCGACGCGATGTCCGCCGTCTGCGCGTCGCACTGCACGCGCAGACTCTGAGCCTGCGACCGCGCCTCACTCGCCGATGCCTCGACAGAAACCAGCTGCTGCGTCAGACGCTCGACCTCGAACGTCAGCTCCGACACCCGCTGCGCACCAGTGTCTTCCTGCTCACTCGCGCGAGTCTGCAGCGCGTCCCGCTCCCTCGTCGCGGACGCGTACGCCTCTTGAAGAGACTGAAGCTCGCTGACCACCTTCTCGTGAGCCGCGCGCTGTGCCTCCAGCTCGTACTCGACAGTGCGGAATTGCTCGGCGTAGTACGCCGCTTCCGCGTACGCCGCCTTGACTGCGTCGAGCTCTTGCTGCAGCGCTTCCTTCTCGTTCGACAGTGTCGAGACGGTGTCCTCCAAGTCGCTTTGAGCGCGGGAGCTCTCCGCGAACAGAGAGCTCGCCGACTGCGCGTCACCAACCTCCTTCGATAGCGCCTCGTTCGCTGCCTGGAGCTCCTGCTCCGATCGCCGCAGTGTCTCAACGACACTCGACGCGTCAGCATAAGCAGCGCGAACGCTCTCAAGCTCAGTGATCAGCGCGCTAGATTCGCTGCGCAGCTTCGCCAGCTCCTGCTGGAGCGCAAACTGCTGCGCCGAGGCATCGCTTGCGACCGACGCGCTCGCCTTCAGATGTTCGATCTCGTGCGCCATAGCCTGGCTCGCGTTCCGGAGTCCGAGTACCTCCTGGTTCAGAGTCTCCCACTCCTGCGTGAGCTGGCAGATCTGCTGCTGCGCACCGTTGTTCGCGTTCACCAGGTCCGCGTTCGCGTACTGGAGCTGCGTGAACTGCGTCTGCAGCTCGCCGTAGTGCGCCTCAGTGGTCTGGAGGATCCGCTGCTTCTCGTGCAGCTGCTTCTCCAGCTCCGTCGCCTTCTCCTCAAGCTCGCGCGCACTGCTGCTCGCCTTGTCCGCAGCGGTCGCCGACACCTGCTTGAACTGCTCCTCGAGCCACGTGTTGCGGTTGTTCAGGTGCAGGTTCAGATCCATCGCCTCCGACAGCTCGCGCTGCGCCGCAGCCACCTGGTCGGTCAGGATCCGGATCGCGCCGCCCTTCCACGGTTGCCTGGCGTCACACACACACCGACCGCAGCTCGTAAGAACCTCCCTCACGCCACCATAACACCCAACAGAAGCACGTACTGGTCCACTGGAGGCACAGGCGGCACCGCGCTGCGGGCTTCCTCTTGCAGCTTGAGCACCTCTTGGCTCTTCTCGTTCAGCTGCTCGTGTAGCACCTGCAGTTCGTACTCCAGCTCGTGCACCTTCTCCAGCAGCGCCGACTGGCCCGATAGCGCCGTTTCCCGCATCTCCGCGTCGCGCAGCATCGTCTCCGCGGACGTCAGCGCGATCTGCTGCTTGAGGTCCTCGTTCGTGTTCCACAGCTCCGCGCAGTCGGCTTTGAAGTCCTCGATGTCGTGTCGCAGGCTCCCGATCACGGCTTCCGAGTCGCTCGCCTGCTTCTTCAGTTCGTCGATGCGGCTGCGCAGCTCGCGTTGCGCGGCTTCGTGGCTGCTCACGAGATCCGCTCGCAGCTGCCCGAACGCACTGTCCTTCGCGCTGAGCTGCTGTCTTAGCGCCTCCAGCTCCGCCGCGCTCGTCTGCCGCGCAGCCTCCAGCTCCTCGTGCAGCCGCGCGATCTCCTCCTGTTTCTGCTGCGCGGCGACCTCGCGATCTGCTTCGAGCTCCTCGATCTGCTGTGCCTTCTGCTGCACCGCCGCCTCCAGGTCAGCGCGCAGCTGCGAGAGCGCGGTGTCCTTCGCGTCCAACTGCGCCGAGTACGTGGCCTTCGCCTCGGCCTCCGCGGTCTTCGCAGCGTCCGCCGCGCGCTGCTCGAGCTCGTCCCGCTCGCACTCGACCTCGTGCAGCTCGTGGTTGTACTGCTCGCGCACCTGCTGGAGCTCCTGTTGCTTGGCCGCGAGCGCCGCATTCGACTCGGCCAGCGCCGCGTCCTTCTCCCCGATCTCCTTCTCGAGCTGCACCTTGACGCTCGAGAGCGCGTCGCGCATGTCCGTGACGTCCTGCAGCTGCTCCATGAGCATCGGCTCGGTCGTGTACTCGAGCTTGTACTGCAGCTGCACGTTCTGGTCCTTCAGGTCCTCCAGCTCGCGCTCGAGCGTCCGGATGCGCCGCGTCAGCTGCTCGCGGTCCTTCTCCATCTACAGTCCACAGTCGGAGTCAGTCCGCCATTTCCCTCTCTATCTTACGTATCGCCACCACCACACGCGACACCGCCACGCACCCCGTCGACCAGCGTCTTCTTCTCGAACTCGTGCTCGCCGACCTTCATCATGAGCTGGTTCATGCGGCGCAGCAGCATGGCCATGGGCGTCTCGTCGTCGTCCCGACCGGCGCCGCTCTCGTTGTTGCGCGAGCCGCGCCGGAGCCCCGAGCCGCCGTTCGAGCTGCGGCGCGCGGACGGCGGCGGCGACGCGGACACCGAGGAGGACTCGGACTCGCGCGCTGCCGGCTCGGAAAAGCGGCCGCCGGCGACTGGCGAGAGCGGCGGCGAGAGCGTCGCGGCGGTGGACGCCGTCGAGAGACGCGAGGTCTTGGCGCTCGGCGGCGGCGCGGGCGACGGCTGCTGCGGCTGATTCTCCTCGTGCTCGTCATCTGTGGGCGTCGGCGGCGTCGGCGCGTCATGCTCGCCGAAGAGCACGGTCCACATCGCTGCAAGCGCCGAAAGCGAGAGGGTCGAGAGAGGGGATCTGTTGACGTGTGTGACGACGGCGGCGAGCGAGCGGCGAGAGAGGCGAATGAGGTAATGGGGCTAATGCAGGGGAGGGTGTGTCTGGCGTGCTGTATTAGCGAGCTGATCTCTCCATAGAAGAGCTATCGGGGTCTCGATAGAAGAGCAGGTCTGGCTTTTAGGAATTTAGTGCTGAAATTGGAGGACGAACTGACTGTCTTGCTGGTGCGTGCAGATCACAGGGATCTCAATGCCTCGTGCGTGTGTGCGTGAAGGTAGTTGTGGTCGAGGAAGCCCCCATTATATACAGAGCAGCATGGAGTCGTGCGTCGTTCACGGCGACGGGCGTCACAGTGTTTCTTGGTGTGGTTTCACACACAAAGATCTAAGATGCGACTTTTTCTGTCACATTATTTATGTGGCCCACTCTCTCATTGTGGACCACATGTATGGCACACCGTACCGCTCTAAATTAACTGTTCCGCCTGGTGTACCACCACGGTACGCGCCGCTTCTGCGCCGAGAGCCAACCAAACGAGCTGTGCCTGCCGCTCAGCTTGAAAAGCAACAGCGAGCAGCTCATTGCGTGGGTTGCGGCCAAGAAGAAGCGCAGGAAGAAGGGAAGAAGCCGCCGACGCCTTCACGTCAGTCAACCTCCACCGCCGCTGCCACCATGGTCGTCTACAACTTCAAGAAGATCCAGACCGTGCCCTCGGCGTCGGACTTCATCGACATCGTGCTCACGCGCACGCAGCGCAAGACGCCGACGGTGATCCACCCGACGTACGCCATCTCGCGCATCCGCGCGTTCTACATGCGCAAGGTCAAGTTCACGCAGCAGACGTGCCAGGAGAAGCTCAGCCAGATCATCGACGACTTCCCGCGCCTCGACGACCTCCACCCGTTCTACGCCGACCTCATCAACATCCTCTATGACCGCGACCACTACAAGCTCGCGCTCGGCCAGGTCAACACCGCGCGCGCGCTCATCGACAACATCGCCAAGGACTACGTGCGCATGATCAAGTACGGCGACTCGCTCTACCGCTGCAAGCAGCTCAAGCGCGCCGCGCTCGGCCGCATGTGCACGCTGCTCAAGAAGCAGAAGGCGTCGCTCGAGTACCTCGAGGAGGTGCGCAAGCACCTCTCCCGTCTGCCGTCGATCGACCCGAACACGCGCACGCTGCTCGTCACGGGCTTCCCGAACGTCGGCAAGTCGAGCTTCATGAACAAGGTCACGCGCGCGGACGTCGAGGTGCAGCCGTACGCGTTCACGACCAAGGCGCTGTACGTGGGCCACCTGGACTACAAGTACCTGCGCTGGCAGGTGATCGACACGCCCGGCATCCTCGACCACGCGCTCGAGGACCGTAACACGATCGAGATGCAGGCCGTGACGGCGCTCGCGCACCTGCAGGCGTCGATCCTGTTCTTCCTCGACATCTCGGAGCAGTGCGGCTTCACGATCGAGCAGCAGCTGAGCCTCTTCCAGAACATCCGTCCGCTCTTCGCCAACAAGCCGCTCGTGCTCGTGTGCAACAAGATCGACCAGACGCGCTTCGAGGAGCTCTCGGCGCACCACCAGGAGCTCATCAACGGCGCCGTGGAGGAGACCAAGGCCAAGATGTTCACCATGTCGAACCACTCGGAGGAGAACGTGTCGGACGTGAAGAACTACGCGTGCGACCAGCTACTGGCGCACCGCGTGAACTCCAAGGTTAAGGGCAACAAGGTCGCGGATGTGCTCAACCGGCTGAGCGTTGCAGTGCCCGTGGCACGCGACGGCGTGAAGCGCGACGTGACGATCCCGGCGAGCGTGCTTGAGGCTCGCGAGGCCGGCTACGTGCCGCCGCCGCGCGTGCTGCAGAAGGACAAGATGAACGCGAACGGCGGCGCCGGCGTGTACTCGTTCGACTTCCGGGAACACTACAAGGGCATGCTCAAGGACGACGCGTGGGCCATGGACGCGGTGCCGGAGATCTGGAACGGCAAGAACATCGCGGACTTCATCGACCCGGACATCCTCAAGCGCCTCGACGAGCTCGAGAAGGAGGAGGACGAGGCCATGGCGAACGCGCCGATGGACATGGAGGGCGACGACGACGACGTGAGCGACCTGGACGACGAGCAGAAGGACAAGCTCGCGCGTATCCGCAAGAAGAAGGCGATCATGGTCGCGGACCACCGCATGAACAAGAACAAGAACCGCTCGGTGCTGCCCCGCAAGGCGCTCGCGAAACAGCGCTCGCTCGCGGACACGAAGAAGGAGCTCGAGGACCTCGGCGTGGACACAAGCCACATGAACCACGCGGCAGCCGTGGCGGCCAAGCGCCGCGCGGGCGACGAGTCCCGCGGCCGCAAGCGCGACCGCGACGAGATGGGCGACGTGGACATGGAGGACGTGGACGCGAGCGACTTCCGCGCGCGCGCGCGGTCCAAGTCGGCGGCGCGCTCCAAGTCGCGCAACCGCTCGGCGTCGCTCGTCACGCCCCGCAACGAGGCGGGCTTCCCGAACGAAAAGGCGCAGGAGGCCGTGCGGCGCGCGACGAAGCTCTCGCAGCGCCCGCTCAACAAGAAGGCACGCGCAAGCGAGTCGGACCGCAAGCCACTCGTGAAGCTCGCCAAGTGGCAGAACTCGGGCAAGCGCGGCAACGGCTCCACGTACTCGCGCTAAGCCGCCGCCGCAGCAGCAGCATAGAGAGAATGCGGGCTCTTGCGAGCGCGTCTTCGGCTTCCCCCTTCATATGCTTTATACTCTAATAGTCACGCGTTCGATCACTGGGAGATGTTGACGTGCATGCTGCTTGTGCCGCTCAAGGCGTCTTCAAGTGGACGGAGGGCTTCGTCTTGGACGCGTTGGCTCTCGCTGCGTTCAAGCAGTAGAGTCGCCGGATGCGCGCGTAGAGCAGGCGCTCGTGGCCCGTGTACTCCTCCAGCAGGCGGTCGACGAGCGGCACAAACTGCCTGTCGTGGTGCGCGAAGAACCTCTTGAGGTTGCGGCTGCAGGCAGCAGCAGCAGAGCGAGCAGCCCATTAGCAGTCAGTCAGGTCGTTATGTGGAGCCGCTGCATGTCGAGACGCTTTCATCACCTGTGGCGCTCGAACATTCCCAGCGCCGACGCCGGCGGGAAGAGCACGCAGCGCAGCAGCAGCGCGAACGACAGCAGCGCGCCGTACTCGTACGCGCACGCCTCAGCGCTGCCGTGCTCCCAGTAGCGCAGCACGGCGAGCAGCGGGCTGCGTGGCGGCGCCAGCAACGGCGGCGCGTCCGACACCGAGCGCGCAAAGTGCAGCAGCGCGTGCAGCGAGGCAGCTGTAGAGACCGCACATTAGTTGATGTGCGTGCACTCAAAGAGCCGCGAAGTATGTGACGCACCGAGCACCACGGACTGGGAGACGACGCCGCAGAGCGCACCGAGCGTCAGCGTGAACGCAAGCCACATGCGCAGAAACAGGATGTCGCGGAACAGCGCGTCACTGCTGCTGTTGGTGCCCTTGACGTCACTGAGCTCGTCATTGCGCAGCACCAGCGGCGCGCAGTAGAGCTGCAGCGCGCCGGCGCCGAGCGCCACCTTGAACATCGTGCGCCAGTTCATTTTTCATGTGACGGTTGTTGAAGTGGTCAGTGTTTCGCTCATCCGTTAGTGCGCAAAACATATAAGACCGAACGTGATCGCGCAAGCAGCCGGAGTTTGTATCGCCCAGCCAAGGTAGCAGCAATATGCGGCAGGCTGGTGCGCGTGGGACCCGCCGCGCCTGCCGCCGCTGAGAGAGAACGCCGACCGACCCCTCTCTCCGCCTGCTGCTTGCCTGCGAGCGTTTTTCCGCGCGCGCGCGCTCGCCGCCAACTGCCGCTCACATGCTCCGCAGAGCCGCAGCAGGAGCTCATTTAGCTCATTCGCCTCCAGCAGCAGCAGCGACCGACGCACCAGCAGCAGCCATGTCCGCGAGCGTGAGCATCGGCGGCAACAACCCACCACCGCCGCCGAGCTGGACACTCACGGTGCAGCGACGGGACCGCAAGACGTGGACAGCGGTGCGCGAGCGCGTGGACGCCGACGTGGCGGCGCTGCGCCTCACGTCCGTGGAGCTCGAGGAGATCCTCAAGCAGCTGCACGCGGTGGCGCTGCCGAACGCACGGATCCGCGGCGAGGTGCGTGCGCTGGCTGGTCGCAGATTGAGATGGAAGTACACTATACGCACTGACTGCTGGTGACACGACACAGGAGATCGCCGGGATGCTCGCGGCGCTCGTGCAGATCCTCCCGCTGAGCTCCGGGCTGCTCTGCTCGGAGTTCACGCGCCTGGTGCAAAAGTGTTGCATGAAGGAAAAGGTACTCTTCTCGGCCGAGCAGCTGCAGCTCGTGATGGCGTTCTTCCTCAGCTTCATCAAGATCTGCCCCAGCTGGTACACGGCGAGCTCCATCCGCGCGCTCGGGCTCGTGCTGCACGACAACGCGGACCGCGCGACGCATGACCTGGAGCAGCTCATCGCCGTGCTGCTCAAGCACCTCGACCCGTCGGGCGTGGACATTGAGGCGCGCTATGCAGCGACCAGCTGCGTGTCCAACATCTGCGCGCACGCCGCGAAGAGCCCGGAGGTGTTCCAGTACTTCTCACCGCTGCTGCGCATGGTCGTGGAGAACTTCCGGCAGCAGGCGCAGAGCCTCACGAAGGGCGAAGACGACCGCATCCTCGTCAAGGCGTGCACGTGCAGCGTCAAGTGCGTCTACACGATCATCAACTCGAGCCACGATCCCCTCGCAGATCGCATCGAAGCCGTCCTGCCGAGCCTGCTGAGCTCCATGCGCCAAGTGGTTGGCTACGGGCTTGTGCTCCAGCACGAACGCGACGACTTCGTGTTCACGTATCGCCCGGAGATTTCACCGTCAGACTCGGACTCGTCGACGTGCGGCTCGGACGGCGGCGGAGCGAGTGGACGGCAGATCGGCGAGTGAGTGTTCCCGTTGTGCTTGCTAAGCTGACGGTTGCACGGATTGACTCACTCCTTGTTGGTGGCATGCTGCTCTGACAGAGGGCTGCTGGCGCGCCTGCGCATCACGGTGCTGCACACACTGGAGGCGATTGCGCAGCACTTCCCGAAAGCCGTCACGTCGTCGGTCGGGCTGTACCTCCCCGAGCAGACCACGCCGTTCATGACGCTATTCAACAACGCGCCGTCGGTTCTGACGCTCCTGATCGCCGACCCGTGCGAGAAAGTGCGCGTGGCAGCCGCCAAGTTCCTCGACGCGTTCTGGGAGAAGATCCCGCTCAAGCAGTACTTCCGGCACGCATCGAGCGTCGTGGCGCCGTCCACTTCGTTCGCGTCGATGCCCAAGCGCATCTCGCTGATGCTGTTTCAAGTGCACGTCACGCTGGTGTACTGCATCCAGAACGAGAAGGACGGTACTCCGCTTGCGCAGATGCTCAAGGTATGCGATTGCCACTGCTGCTGAATGGGTGATCTTTTTGAAGGAGCTATTCGTTATTGACGGGTCATCCTGCACACAGACTGCTGCGTCAGTGATCCAGCACTGCCCGTACGCGAACGTCGCCGTGCTGCTCGACAAGAGCGATGTGAAGCCTCGCCTTGGCGATATCTTGAAAGCACTTGCCTCGAGTCTCTATGCATCGGCTTCCTCTACAGGTGCGCTTGATCGAAAGACTCAGGCTGGTGAATGGCGGCATCGTGTTGCTCAAGTGCTTCGATGTGCTTTGATGCTTGCAGACCACAGCGTGCGGATGGCGAGCCTCTCGTGCTTCTCGGCGCTACTAAACATCCAGGATGGGATTCCCGCGGTCTTGGAATGGATGGTGTGCGCAAACAACGCGAAGAGCTTCATCGAGGTGGCTCACGTCACGATTTTGTGCGGCACGGTCTCTCTGAGCAAGAGATCGTTCGTAGAGGAGCTGCTATTGATTGCGTCAAGACCAGACGACTCGTTCAGGACGCTGCTGCGACTGGAAGCGATGTCTCTCTTGTCCAAGATCGCGAAGAACTATTCGTCGGCACTGAGGTGTGATCCTGTTGTTGCGAGTGTGTTGGTGGCGTGACCTGCGCAGAAGTTGACATCGATTGTCGTTCTTGCTGCACAGCACAAACTGGAGACGACTCGCAGACTTCATGCTGTCGGCGTTCCAAGACTCGGACCCAAACGTTCGTCTCCAAGCCGTCAAGATCTTGGAGAACTACATCAAAGGCGAGAGCGCGAGCCGAGTGGAGAGCCTTCCGTCCCCAGGCGGCTCAATCGCGTCGTCTCCGACAGAGACCATCGCAGTGTCACCTGGAACCAGTCCCGGACGAGTATCAACCAGTCGCTGGCTGTACAATGCGCAGGTGAGACGACCTGTTTGATGGCGGTTGGCATTCGCACTGACACCGTCCATTTCTTTGCCTTGCAGCACGTGAGCGCGCTCTCTCGGAAGGAGTGCTTGGACTTCATGGCCACGCATCTCATTCGCGCGTTCCGAGACACGTCCCATCATGTCCGGGCAAGTGTATGCGCGTGCTTCACGCTGCTTCGGCCGAACGACTGGACTCAGCTCCGCGAGAAGCAGAGTCGGCTGCCTGCGCTGGCAAGAGCTGGGGTGTCGAGCCACTCGCTGGACATGTACACGAATATCTTCCTGCAAACGCCGAAAGACAGCTCTCCGGTCGTTCGCGCCGCCGGATTTCGGCTGCTCGGGTCGCTGTGCTTGGCGCCAGTGTTCAAGACGCGCGAGTTCGCGTCTGCCGTTGTGTCGCTGGCGTTAGAGTCGCTTGGAGACTCGACGCTGAATGTGCGCGTGCGAGGAGCGTGGGCTCTCGGCAACGTGTGTACGACGCAAGGACCCGAGGCGTTCGGCAGTGACGATGACGCGCTACATCCGAGTCACGAGGCTGGACAGTTGCTGCTCTACGAGCTCCTGCCAGCATACCAGATGCGTCACATCGTGGAGAAGATGCTCGTGTGCATCAACGACAACGACAAGGTGGCGTCAAGCGTGGCGAGGACGCTCGGGCTGGTGTGCCGGTGGGTCTGCTTCGAGCCGTTTGTCAAAACGATATCGTCGAAGGAGCGCAGTGTCCTTGACGACTTGCTCGGTCAGACGATGGTGGTGCTGGCGACGAAGATCAACGCGGGCTCGCCGAAGGTTCGCTGGAACGCGTGTCACGCGATCGCGAAGGTGCTGCTGTGTCCAGGTTTGCCGCTCGCCTCTGTGACGTGGGCGCCATCGGTGTTCCACGCTCTCGTCAGCGCGATCTCGCAGCAGGAGAACTTCAAAGTGCGCATTAGCGCAGCGAGTGCGCTGCGCGTGTCCGGTTATCGAAGCGGATATGGAGCGTTCTTCAAGACTGCGCTGCGGGCGACGATTGATGCGCTCGAGACGGCGTCCGACCTGAAGGACGTGACCGAGTTCAAGTACAAGGAGCAGCTGGAGACGCAACTGTCGTTCACGCTGGTGCACTTGATCCAAGTCGCGACCGAGGAGGACGACGCGCTGATCTGGGAGGTGCTCCGCGAGAAGCCGCCGGGCTTTCTCTACGACTGGCTGTTCCACAACCTGCACCGCATGTGCTCGGCGATTGAGAGAGATAGCGAGCAGGGAAGCGCGAACAACAACTACGGAATGGATGACGCGCACGCAGAAGATGGCGGAGGTGCTGGAGGAGGCGCGGGTGGCGGCGAGGTGCACGACGTGAACCCGATCAAGAAGGAAGAGATCTTGGCAGCAGTCGGGTCGTTGCTGCGCATTCTGCAGCGCGAGGACGCGCAGAAGCTGAACTCGTCCGCCTGCATCTCGATCCTCTACGACGCGAAGCTGAGTCTGGAGCGGGATGTGCTGTACTCAAGCGACGACGTTCTCGGCTTTGAGTTGTAGATCTCGTCAAGCGTTGGAGGCTGCCGGTGAACGCTGTCGCAATCAGCGTGCTGGTAGCGCAGACACCCGGCCAATTCGATGGTCGAGCCCCTCTCGCTGTCGATCGGTGAGAGAAGAGAGGAGCTACCACCTACCGTCACAGAATGGACGAACTCGATGGAGTGAGCTAGGTATCATCAACTTTAAGCAAAGCTCTCGGCTTGCTTCATTGCATGACCCGTTGCTTCATTACGTTGTTATGTGTTGTTGTTCTTCATGCTTCATGCACAGAGAAGCAGATCCTACAACGAGCTATGTAGTTAGCATCGTTTGGTGCATCGTTGCTGAAGCGTGAACGCAGTCGCTTGAACGAGTACGAATGAGTAGCATCAATCATCAACTTCACTAGCTTGTTAGTGTCGGAATGAACTCAGAGAGCAAGGGATGCTGCCTGCTGCTTTCGCCGCCGAGGCGACTTACAAGCAGCGTGCGGAGACCAGCAAACAAGAGCGACTCTTACTACAACCTCGAGCGCTGGGCACAACGCGCTCAGCTGACCACCAGTGGACACACTCGTGCCCTTTGATCGATCGCCTGACATGAGCGCCATGCACTGCTCAACCAAACGTCAGCGGCAGAAGAGAGAGAGAGAGGTTGGGGTCCATCGACAGCCACACACTAACCTCTAGGTCGTCTGTAGGAGTCCGTCTTGCTCACTGGTTTGCAGCGGCACCGTGGCCAGCCTGCGCTCCACTCGCCTAACGGTGGTATGCGCTCGGGTATGCTCCCGTTGACTGCTTGCCTCGTGTGCGGCCATTTCGACGAAAGGGACCAACTGACAGAACCGCATCGAGCGTTGATCGGAAAGTCTCTGCGAGGCGAACTTATGCTTCGCCGTTTGCTGGTGCGCGAATGAAGGACTCGTCGATGTGGCGGTCTTGGTTGTTCCGTTGGCACGTGCGAAGCGGAATCACATGGTGCAGAGTCAAGTTGAGCGTCGCCGCCAAGATCACTTCATGATTTCTCGGGCAAACACCTCTGATATATCCAACGAGCTGGAGCTCACAACGATGCAGCCATGTTTACTTGCACCGCATGATGTAAGATCGCTATCGATCATGCGCACCGTCGATCTTGTTTGTGTCCACGTTGAAGCACTCGCGACTCCAGCCTGTCATTGCTCGAAATCGGATTCGAGTTGCTTTCGTCGTCCTGAAGATCTCGTTACTGTGCCCAAGAACTCTGTCGCTGGCGATTCGCAAGGCAGCAATGGGGCAGGCACTCGTGCCCACGCACACCAACACTGCAATGCGATCCGCCTCGACGCTCAAGCGAGCAAGAGCGCTGCTCTGAGCAGGTGTGACAGCGCAGCCATGTTCGCGGCTGATTCGAGGAAACCTGGTTGAGAGGTCTCGAACTGATTTTGCGTCGCCGATCGCGTGTATGAATCGAGTGAGTGGAGGCCAGCTCGAGCGACACCTCCACCCACTAAGGGTTACAATAGGACCTGCACCCTAAACTCACCAAAGGTTACGCTCCACAGGGGTTACTCTCCTAGACTATCGAATCGCCGGTTTAGGTAGTCTACGCGCACAGCGCAGGGCTTCCTGGGCGGCGGCGTGCACCACGAGTCCGTCGTCCCGCACACGTTCCGCCTGGCGCCGCCTAAGCGCAGCAACAGCGCGCGTGAGCTGACGATCCGCCGGTGCGTGGCGCAACTCTGCCGGGTAGAGCGTAGCGCTTGCGCTCTCTCTAACTTGACACTGTTTGGATCTCAGCGTGATTCGCCGGCGCTGCATGGAGAAGAACTGGAAGAAGCTTATCGCGTGACGCCACGCGCGCGCAGAGGCGGAGGAGGCGGAGCAGTCGCCTCAGGCATCCGCCGTCAAGAGTCCGAGCGCCACAGACACCCCCGCCAAGCAGCCGGAGAGCGCTGCTGGTGCTGGTGCGCGCAGACCCAAACAGGAGAAGAAGCCAGACAGCGAGATCGTGGGCATCGCCAAGCGGCAGCTGGAGGTGCGTGCGTGCGTGCGCGGGTCCACATAGTGTCAATGTGACGGGCGCTCACATGGTTTGTGGACGGTGATGACGAACGCAGGAGTTGGAAGCCAAGCTGCAGACGCTCGTGACCGAGAAGCACGCCAAGTTCCTCCAGCTCAAGACCATCCTCGTGCATGAGGCGCGCTCCAAGAGCTCCGGCACGCCCACCGCCGCTGCGCCGGCGAAGAAGCGGCGCGTCGAGCTCAAGGACTCCTCCACCATGTCGCCTCGCAGCGCCCCGAGTGTCACGAGCTCTCCACGGCCTCAAGCAGCAGCAACAGGCGGTAGCACGCCAAGAGCGCGGAGCTCGTGGGCGCGACGCTGGTGTTCCCATCAACGACGGCGGTGGGGACCACGGTCTCCAGCAGCGGCGGCTTTGCCTCGCCGACAACACTGCGAGACGAGCTGCACAAGCCCACGGCACGGTCGCCGGTGCTGTTCGGCAGTTTGTCCAAGGCGTTCGGCTACGTGGTGTTCCTGATCCTGTTCGTCATCGCGACGTCGGTGGTCGAGGAGACCGAGCCGGGGTTCTACTTTGCGAACCGCGTCAAAGCGGCGCTTGTGCAGCAGCCGTTCGCGGTCCCCGTGACGCTGCGACGGTGTCGTCATCTCCAGCAGCACTAGCAGCACGGCAGCGAGCAGCGTTCAGAAGAGCTTCGGGTCGATCCAGGACCAGCCAGATGTGTGGGCGTTCCTCCAGGGTCCGTTCACCGACGCGATCTACGGCCCCGAGCGTGACGTCAGCACTGGTGCTCAAGCGAATCCGTCTGAGACCGCGGGGGCTCGCGCTCTCGAACAACCACGTGCTCGGGGGCGTTCGGCTGCGCACGCTGCGCGTCAAGCCCAACGCGTGTCCGCCGCTGAGCCAGATCCCGGAGTACGCGTCAGTCCTGCCGTACTGCTACGACAGCTTCCCCGCCAGCGCGCAGCAGACGAGCGGCTACAGCCCCATTCTCAACAGCGGCGACGTCACGGCGTCCATGAGCTTCGCGTTCGCAAAGGCGTTCATCGCAGACAAAGGCTCGACGAAGAGCTACGCGGACCTGCAGACGTGCTACAGCGACTGCGAGCGGGTGAGTTCAAACGTTGCTGCTTCCATTGGTCTCTCTCGATCGACCTTCTCACCTCTCTCGTCTGTGTTTTCACTGTGTCGTGGGATCCCCTTGCGGTCGACAGGCTTCACGGTCGACACGACCACCGACGCACGCCTTACGTACCGGAGCTTGTGCGTCGTTGCTTGTCTTGAGCGCCACGTTGGATGCCGCGCCGAGCCAGGTACCTCTTCTCTTCCTGCAGTATCTGCCTCTCGACGGCATGCAATTGCGAATCCATCTTTGCTTTTCGTGTCATGCGATCGCGATGCTTCTTCTCCTCCTGCTTCTCCATGCGACGGCGAAACTTCTCCTCTGCGCGCTGCTGCTTCTCCTCGGCGCGGCGCTCCTTCTCCTCCGCTCGCTGCGCCGCTCGCTGTGCCTTTGCCGCTACTTCTGCACTTGCACGTTGAGCTTTCGCTTCACGCGCGCGAAGCTTTGCCTCCGCGATGCTCAAACGCTCCCATGCACGAGCTTCTCGCGCCTCGCGCCGATCGTCGCGTTGGCGTCGATCGTTCGCGACCTGCACTTGAACGTCCTCTCTCGACATGGCGCTGATGTACAATAGAAAGTAAGCCTGCACGAAGGCCACCATTACCTCTCCGCGGCCGAGGACGAGCGACGACTCGCTGTTGTCACGCAGGCTTGCAGTTGACATGTTGTTCGAACCGAGCCAAACTTCGGAGTCTGTGATAAGCACCTGAGACCATCGTTCGCGTGAGCAACACATACGAGAATGCACACACGTAGCTTAGCCACGAACCTTGTGATGAAAGAGGTGCGCGCCGACGTACATGGCTTTGATGCCATTCGCTTCGAGCAGGCGCGCCATCGAGTTGTCGGCGTTCGACAGCGTGTAGTCGAGCATCACGCGCACGTCCACGCCGGCCTGCTTTGCCTCGATCACGACACGAGCAATCTAGACACACAAGTTAGTATGTCGAAAACAAGCACAGCAGGTGTCAATAACTCACCGTCTCGTCCGTAATACAATACATTGCGACCCAGAGTATGTGGCAGGTGCTCTTGATCGCTGTGAGCATGCTCGTCCCGGTGGTTCTCGAGTGAGCGTACCTGCACAGCGCTCCCCGAGGGCACCACCCGCGCCGGAACAAGTCCGCGCATGGCAGTGCGGGATCAGGAAGGATGCGTAGCGCAACGAGCCGTGACGGCTCATTGTGCCACGCAAACATTGACTTGAGCACCTTGGTCGCGTCAGCCGGGATCGTTGCGAGCGGCCGGAGAGCTTGCAGCAGCTCTTCCGCGAGCTTTGCGCTTTGCACCCCCAAACTGGGTGCAAAGAGCCGCACATTCGCGCAACCTTCGCACTCACAGTCCTTGTCCGGGATCCCCTCGTCCTGGCTCTTGCACTCCTCGTTCGCGTACCACTCGAACAGCACCTCGTCCTGGCTCTCGTTCACGAGCTGTTCACTCCCGCACTCGAGATCAGCGTCGATACCGAAGTCGTCCACATCCTTGGCCTCCACACGTTCGACGTTGGCGCCCTTAGCCTCCGCCACGAGTTGAGTCTCTAGCTTGGCCAGGCGCTCTGTCAGGGTGGATCGTGCCACGCCAAGTGCACGCGCGACTGAGCTGTGGCTCTCGTTGTTGCCTATGCGCCGCGCTGCTTCGAGCACCTCGTCATCGTCGAGCTTCTTGTTAGGACGCGAAGCACGCATCGTTGCTCTGTTTGCCCACGCACGTGAACTCTCAACATTTTCAAAAACGGGCTTGTTTTAAGTAAAATTACAAAAGTACAAACCCAGAAACCATATAGTGACAAAAGGCAAGTATCCTGCCACACCACACCAAGCTCACATCAGATCTCGCGATCAAGCCGCAGCCGTCGCCCGCTAATGACCAGGACTTTTCACACGTGTTCGTGCTCGCAGCCGCGCTCGCGGGCGTTACCGTCGCGCTCTCGCTCGCGTGGATGAAGTTCCTCATGGCGTACGCCGAGTCGATGATCCGCATCGCGCTTTGCGGTCGCGCAGCACTCGTCCGTCTTCCTCGTCGCGTTCCTGCTGCTGATCAAGCAGACAATCTGGCTCGTGCTCTGGTCGCTCAGCGCTATCGGCGTCTACCAGATGCTCAAGGACGCGGACCCGGGCTGCGAGAAGCTGAACGCGAACGGCCGCCCCGAGCGCCTCTGCTGCGGCGGCTTCGTGCTCTTCTTCATGCTCATCAGCGTGTACTGGGGCCAGCAGGTGCTGCAGAACATCCTCACGTGCACCACGTCGGGGGTCGTCGCGTCCTGGTGGTACCAGCCGAACGCAAAGAAAGCCACGACCGGGGCGCTCTACCGCTCGCTCATGTCGTCATTCGGCTCGATCTGCTTCGGCTCGCTCATCGTGGCGCGCTCCAGGCGCTGCGCACGGTGCGTCCGCAGCGTGGGCGTGTGCTATCAGTGCGAGGTCGTACAACTAACGTGTGCTCGTGTTTCTCTCTCGCTGCTGGTAGATGGCGACGATCCTGAAGGAGAAGGCGCGCGACGACGACAATGACGCGCTCACGCTCGGCGCGTTCGGCGTGGGCGTCGTGACGTGCATCATCGGGCTCCTGGTGGCGAAGTTTTGCCCCCAGTCGTGGTTCACGGCGCTCGGATCGGCGAACGCGGCTTACGGTGAGCTGC
>JAASGA010000303.1:0-24160 GCA_023334105.1 Globisporangium nodosum
CCATCTTGATCGACGAGAGGAGAGAAGAGCTTGAGTGCTTGGAGTGCTTGTGGCTTGCGTCCGAGGTGGCGAATTGCACAATGAGCGAACGAGAGTGTGAGAGTGCGAGGCGAGTGAGCTCGGAGCTTTGCTTCGGCGATCACTGCTCATGGTGAGCTCTGTTCGCCTAGGACACTGCTCTTGGCTTTGAGTCCCGTGGAGTGGCAATGCTGATGAATAGGAGGTGGATGAGTGACGTTGAAGCCTTGGACAGAGATCACGGCGGATCTGAGAACCCCGAGGTCGACCTCTTCGTGTGTCACGCTCGAACGAGTGCGAGTCCGTCGTGATTTAGCTCGAGATCGGTGCAGACATTGCGTTCCAGACTCGTTTTCCATCATGCGAACGAGTCTGTGTCGAGTTTCGTCCGGATCTGAGAACCCGAGCGTGCGCCAGCGACGCATCAAGGCGGTGACTGTGCTCGTGAACTGAGGTGGTCGCAACGCACTTCGCACAGACTATGGCAGAGCTTGCGGCCTTTGAGAGGTGAGTGCGAGAGTCGCGTGAGTACGGGCTTGCTATGTGTTGTGAACAGGACGTGATGCCAGACGAGAGGTGTGTCAGCTCGTCGCTGGTGGCAGGAACCATCGTTGTTGGTGCGTGGTGGCAAGCACGATCGAGACTTGCAGGAAGCCTCGGCATGACCATTTCTGAGCTTCGGTTGGTCGCTCCCGACTTCTCAAGCTCGTCGACATGGAAAGCTCGTCGACACACCAGCGGAGCTCGGCGACAAAGTTTGGAAGAAGCCTCAGAGAAAAGATCTCCGGGTTGACGAGTCTTCGACGTCGACTTGAGTCGTCGGAGACTTCGAGTCAACCTGAAAGTTGGCTTTCGTACGAATACGTCGTTATCAGAAAGTGGCTTCAACTCTGCATCCAACTCCCAGTTTCCCTCCCACAAAGCAGAGTGCAGCGCATCGAGCTTGATGGCAGCGTGACTCTCTTTAATCCGGACCTCGGTGTTCTTCACTCTCTTCCTGCGAAGAACACCTTTGTCCACAGTCTTCCTGCGAGTATCTTTGCTCACGGTCTTTGTGCGAACACCTTTGCTTCACTCCTGCTTCTTGTCTGGCTCTAAGGGACACGGCTTCAAAGCGTCATAGGAATGGAGTGGCCCAGGCTTGAAACACCAGGCGCGACCAAGTGCTTGTCGTTCGCACTCTGTCTGCACACGCTGGTTGGATTGAACTCGGGTCTTCTCGGTCATCAGAGCTCAGTGTATGGGGACATCTACAGAGATCGGAAACGCTGCGAGCGACACGGGCAATAGAAGAGCGCGAGCACAAAGTCCAAGAAGCCGACGTAGTAGTGGTATACTATTGGTATGCACCCCACCTTCGTCGTCCTCCACGAGCTCGATTCTCAAAGCGCCTCATGTGCGCCTCGTGTACGTCACTCTTCAAATTCGTATTTTATAGATTCGGTTAATCAAATCGTCCTTGAGCTTGTTCCAGAGCAGCTCGTCCCCCTCCTCTTCGTGTGCGAACAGCGATTGATGTATCTTGTTGCTCGGCGTGCTAGGTTGAAGGTGATGGTGCCGTCTTCGCCCACACTGTTCACATGTGAGAACAGAGTGGCTGGAGGAGGATCACTGCCATCTTTACTTTTTTATTTCGAAAACGATTGCGTGTTGAAAAACCACTGTGATTTAAGTGGCTATTTATTTGAAAATGACTCATAAAAAGAGGGAATCTTGATCATATAAGATAGTTGGATAGAATGCATACTTTAATCCATACAACTTAGTAACGATCAGATATGACAGTCTTTGCTATTAGCAATAATACTCTGATTGGCTGAGACGCAGCCAATCGCACGCGCACTTACTCGTCGGAGTGTAACCAGTGTAACCTTGAAGGTAACCTTGCTCCAGCGCCACACAGATCCGCACAGCATCCATCATCACGCTGGAGCTGCTCTCGAGCTACTTTGACGATGGCCGGCGCCGAGGCCAAGAAGCTCGCGGACGCCATGCGCCGCACGCTCAACCTGCCGCACACGGCGTTCCCCATGCGCGCGAACGCCGCGGTGCGCGAGCTGGAGCTGCACGCGCGCTGCGTGACGCTCGTGGCCCAGGAGGCGGCCGCGCGCGCGAATGGTGACGCGCCACACTTCGAGCTGCACGACGGCCCGCCGTTCGCGAACGGCAGCCTGCACATGGGCCACCTCCTCAACAAGGTGCTCAAGGACATCATCAACCGGTGAGTGGAGTGATGGTCGCGCTCTTGCATCCCACTCCGCATGCTGCATGCGATTGCCAAAGCTGATGTATGCTCATGATGCGTGTCAACAGCTACAAGCTCATGCGCGGCTACAGCGTGCGCTATGTGCCCGGGTGGGACTGCCACGGGCTGCCGATCGAGATCAAGGCGCTCGAGAAGCTCAAGTCGGACACCGCGCACAGCGAGCTGTCGCCGTCGCAGGTGCGCCGCCTCTCGCGCGAGCTCGCGCGCGGCGCGATCGCGGAGCAGAAGGGCGACTACGAGCGCTGGGGCGTGCTCGCGGACTGGTCGGGCGCGCCCGGCAGCTACTACGTGACGATGGACCCGGCGTACGAGGCCAGGCAGTACGACGTGCTCAAGAAGATGGTCACCGAAGGGCTCGTCTTCCGCGGCTTCAAGCCCGTGTACTGGTCGCCGTCGTCCATGACCGCGCTCGCCGAGTCCGAGCTCGAGTACCAGGACAACCACGTGTCCCACGCTGCGTACATCCGCTTCCCGCTGCGCAAGGCGGCGCTGCCGGAAGCGAGGACGCTGCTGGACAAGTACGACGGCGTGGCAGCGGTGATCTGGACGACGACGCCCTGGACGATCCCGGCCAACATGGCGCTGTGCGTGAACGCGCACGTGGAGTACAGCGTCGTGAAGCAGCGCTCGACCGGCGCGCACTACCTGGTGGCGACCGAGCTGGTGGGCAGCTTCGCCAAGATGCTTGTAGCGGCGGCTCTGAAGGACTCGGAAGGCGGCGCCGAGTCTGTCGCTGCTGCGGACGATGATGTGGAGATCCTGGAGACGGTGTTGGGCAAGGTGCTGCAGGGCTCGACGTTCACGCACCCGCTGGTGGATCGCGAGTCGGTCATGCTGCTGGGCGACCACGTGACGACGGACGCAGGCACGGGGATCGTGCACACGGCGCCAGGTCACGGCCAGGACGACTACTTCGCGTGGATGGCGCACCACAACGGCTCGATGGAGCACGCGACGATCCTGTGCCCGATCGACGGCAAGGGCCATTTCACGAGCGACGCGGGCGCGGAGCTGGAGGGTCTCGACATCCTGTCGGACGGCACGAGAGCAGTGCTGGACCAGCTGAGCGCGGCTGGCACGCTCCTCTCGGTGAACAAGTTCAAGCACCGGTACCCGTACGACTGGCGCACGAAGAAGCCCGTGGTGCTGCGCGCGACAGCGCAGTGGTTCGCCAAACTCGATGGGCTCCACGAAGTGGGCAAGAAGGCGTTGGCGGAGCAGGTGGAGATGTTCCCGAAGAGCTCGCGCAGACGCCTCGAGGCCACGCTCTCGAGCCGCCACGAGTGGTGCATCTCGCGCCAGCGCGCGTGGGGGCTGCCGATCCCTGTGTTCTACCACAAGCGCACGGGCGAGCCGCTGATCAACGAGGAGACGATCTCGCACTTGCAGTCGCTGGTGCTTCGCTACGAAGCCGGCGACGGTCGTCAGGGCTCAGACTGCTGGTGGGACCTCCCAGTGGAGGAGCTGCTGCCTCCGTCGTACGCGGCGCGCGCGCACGAGTTCGAGAAGGGGTTCGACACGCTCGACGTTTGGTTCGACAGTGGCAGCAGCTGGCATGCGGTGCTGGAAGACGGTGCGGTGGTGCCTTCCGCGAGCAACCCGAAGCGCGCCGACGTGTACCTGGAGGGCTCGGACCAGCACCGCGGGTGGTTCCAGTCGTCGCTACTCACGTCTGTTGCGATGCAGCAGACGGCGCCGTACAAGCACGTGATCACGCACGGCTTCACGCTGGATGAGCGCGGCAGCAAGATGTCCAAGTCGCTCGGCAACACGATCGTGCCGCGGGACTTCATCGATGGCTCGACGATGGCGATGCCGACGGGCAAGAACGGCAAGACGAAGCCGATGAAGGTGCCTGCGTACGGCGCCGACGTGCTGCGGTACTGGGTCGCCACGACGGACTACAGCGGCGACGTGAGCGTCGGGCCGACCGTGATCGGGAAGGTGAGCGACGCGCTGCGCAAGGTGCGCAACACGGCGCGGTTCCTGCTCGCGAACCTGAACGACTTCGACCCTGCGCGCGACGCGGTGCCGTACGAGCAGCTCACGAGCGTGGACCAGTACATGCTGCACGTGCTGTTCCAGCTCGCGGCGAACGTGACGGAGGGTTACGACACGTACGCGTTCAACCGCGTGCAGCACGCGGTGTCGCACTTCATCTCGACCGACCTGTCGGCGTTCTACATGGAGGCGTGCAAGGACCGGCTGTACTGCGACGGACGCGACAGCGCGAGCCGGCGCTCGGCCCAGACTGTGCTGTGGCTCACGCTGCAGTCGCTCTCGCGCGCGGTCGCGCCGGTCGTGTGCCACACCGCCGAGGACATTCGCCTGCACTTCGAGTCGCAGGTGCGTGGCGGCGTGCCGCTCGAGGATGTCCCGGGCAGCATCTTCCTGGAGAGCGGATGGCTGCCGAGCGCGCCGAAGTGGGAGAACGAGCAGCTCGCGGGCGACTGGCACGCGATCCGCCAGCTGCGCTTCGAGGTGAACCGCGTGGTGGAGAAGATGCGCGCGCAGGACAGCGTGGGCAGCCAGCTCGAGTGCAACGTGTTCGTGGTGACGACGGACTCGCGCGTGGAGGCGCTGCTGAAGCCGCTGCTGCCGTCGCAGGCGCTCGAGAACGTGCTGCTGTGTTCCGGCGTGCACGTGGTGTCGTCGGAGCAGGAGATCGAGGCGGCGCTGCTCGCGCAGAGCTTCGGCGGTGAGCGCGTGCAGCTGGCGCGCGGCTCGGGCGAGGACGACAAGCTGGAGGTGCAGCTCGTGGTGACGCCTGCGCGTGGCCACAAGTGTCCGCGGTGCTGGAAGTACTCGCCGGAGGTGGACGCGGCCGAGACGCAGCTCTGCCTGCGGTGCGCCGGCGCCACGAGCCTCTCGAACGTCGCGGACCTCGCGCGCGCGCTCGTGGAGGACGGCGCGGCGCAGCAGTGAACGCCATGCGTCGCGTGTGTCGATAGATCCCGTTCACCCGCGTGCATGGATTGCGAATAGAGCTCTGTCCATCAATCGATCTCGATGAGATCTTCGATGTCCTCCTCATTGTCGAGACGCCTCGTCGCAGAGAGCCTGTGTCGCCGAACGATGAACGATGTCACGATGTCACGCGCGACTGAACAGCCGGTGTGAGTCAGTGCCGAGCGAAGGAAGTCCTTGAAGCGCTGACAGCCAGCGCCAGCAGGCCACTTGCGAACATGTCGGTCCGCCACATGTCGCCCCCAGCCGCTCGCGACGAAGATGAAGCTGCTGGCGTGTCGATCGTTCGCGCGATCTGTATCCATGCGCCTTCCGCCACGTGGCCGCTGATGGCGCGAATCGTGGGGCGCTCGAGCGCCGACGCGAGGACCGATAGGTAGGCGTGTCCTTCCTGCTCAGTGATAACTTATTCCTTGCTGCTTAGCCTCTCTATGCTAAATACTGTCTAAATACTCACGCTACCCCCTACGTGTATCTCTCTCTCATAAGTTATCGTGTCGTTGTCTTGGTTGTCGATCTTGAACTGCACGCGACGCATCTACACCCACGTCGAGCGCGGTGCCGCCCGCTTCGCGCGCAGCAGGTGCGGCGGCGGCGGCGGCAGTTGGGACGCGCTGCGGCGGCCGTGCGTCTGCACGTGCTCCGCCTGCGTCTGCACGTGCTTGAGCTCCAGCTCGGCGATCTCGAACTCGCGCTTGGCCGCCATGAGCCGCGCGTACACTTTTACCACCTCCTCGGCGTCGCCCGTGTCGCAGAGCGGGATGCTCGTGCCGGGCACGCACTCGATCGGCGCCGGTGCGTCGCTCGCGATGGAGCTCGCGAGCGGGGACGCTGGCGACCCAATGAACGTCTGGCGCCGGATGTCCTCCATGCGCGCGGTCGTGAGCGATAGCCGCTCCTCGAGCTCGCGGTCAAACGCGCGCGAGCCACCAAACGACGAGCGCAGGCGCTGCAGCCGCCGGCCGCCGCGCGAGGACGAGCCGACGCCCGTGGGCGAGTCCAGCGCCACGCGGTGGTATGTGGCGCTCTGGTAGTCGCGCAGCTGGCGGCGCGACGCGCGCCCGCCCTTGAGCGAGCGCAGCGAGTGGCCGAGGCAGCGGAAGAAGTGCTTGAGTCCCATGATGTGTGATGTGGTTCTTCTCTTGGAGTTTGTATGTGGATTCGCTCTCAGCGCGACGCGTGGCAAGCCATTCAAAGTTCTTCGTCGTCGAGAGTCGATTCCGAAATGAACGCCCTGCGAAACAGAGCGCAAGAGAAGCCACATACAAAATCTAAAACAAGCAAATAACATCTCGGAGTTTGTATGTCTTGCAAGAAGAACGCCAGAAAAAGCGAACGGTCCCACTTCGAAAAATGTGTAGGTACGCCAAACAGACAGGCGTTACCCACCAACCGACCCATACAAAATCCAAGTCATCGTCCGTTTCGTCTGCGAAAAACCCAAACTGGCAACAAGCACTCGCCATCATCAATTCCGAGTTCATTTCGCTTGTTGCCTCGCTCGAGCAGCAGCAAGACCTGCTCACCGCCGACAGCACGCGAAGCGCAAACCACGAGTGCATTTAAGTCGGCTTTCTCGCGCTGAGAGCTCCTCGAGAGCTCGCTCCAAAAGCCCAAAGACGGCAGCAGGAGGTTTAACAGCAGCCCCTTGATCTCCACCCAGGTTACCTCTCGAGTCCTTGACGCGAGAATCCAATGCAGCAGAAAGCGCTCGCCTTGAGCGCCATACAAAATCAAAGCCAAACTCGCTGCGAGCCACACACACAGAGCCCTGGATTTGAGCTGGTTGGTGCTGACGCACGAGCGAGGAGCGAGAAGGCAGTTGCTCCTCCCAACAATCACAAAGCGCGCGCATCTCCGCAGTCACACTTCCCCCTCGAGTTCTTCACTATCAGCTCGCATCTTCACCCGAGCGATTCCTGAAGCAGACTTGGTTGGCTGCGGAGGCCACACACACCGTGGCGGTGGAGTTCAGCGCCACAACATGAAGATGAAATGCCGCGCGCCAAGCACGCCGCGTCACACGCCCCGCAATGCGCTACTGGAACTGCTTGCACTTTTTCAGCGTGCGTCCAGCGCCGCCAGCGAGAAGGCGAGCCGAAGGCCGGAGTGCTGGAAGCACCTGGAGCTGCAAACTGTGAAGCTCCGAGTCCTTGGTCTGTCTCGTTCCGCCGAATTGAGTTGAGTTGAGTTCGCCCCTGCTGGCGTCTGGCACCACAGCTTGCACCGGATGGCGCTGCTGCCTCTCTGAATCCAAGCAGCCAGCGAGGCACCAGCGAGCAAGTTGGTGCTTTGCTTTGACTTCCCCCATCGATCGCCATAGGTGCCAGGCACGTGAGCATGTCGACTCGAGTCGAATCGACTCGGCGAGAGCGAGTGACGTAGCGAGTGACGTGGCGGCAACGAGGAGGTGTGTGCGCGCGATGAACCCTCTCACGAGGAGACTCTCCCTTGCGTGCCCTGTTGAAAGCGCGTCCTTCGTTCGGAAGTTTTTCCTTCTCTCCCTTCCGACCATGACGTCGAGCATGATGCGCAGCGGCATACGTCATTACAGGTGCGTCTGTCGAAGAGCTGCGTCGCTATGGTACTCGTGCTGGTGCTGGGGCGCTGTGCTGCTACAGCTGGCGCCACTCGGGTCGTCAAGACATTGCGCATGCAATGGACACGCTGAAGGACTGGAGGGCGGCCGAGCAGAGAGAGCACTGGAGCATTACGGGTTCAGTTCGATAGTCTGCTTGCATCGTGTCGACGATACCTTCGTGCTCCGTTTGTCGGACATCGCGGTCAGCTCGTTCGAATACATGCATGTGATCACTCCTCGTGTTACACGAGGAAGAGAATCGAAGCAAGGTTGTTTAACGATGCAAGAAGCATACATTGCTCGCATAGGATCGCTGCACACACGATGTACGCTCGTTGAACAGGTCGCAGATGCCGCACACTGCCTGAACAGGCATCACAGCAGGGCACGAGGCGAGTCAAGGCGCTTGCAAGTGCAGCGTGAGTGTCGTCCACCATGATGTGCGAGTGCGTCCACCTTGAAGTGCTCTGTCATGCCTGAGCGGTCCTGATAAATTATCAGATATATGAGAATTACCAGCATACAGAATCTCGAAATATCAGCAAATTCAAACTCACAAAAAAACAAAAAAACCTCATTCAAGTCAAGGTTTTTCTTCGTTTTCCCAACACTCGCTAAAGTCCGTTCCCGCGCTTTTCAGTTTGGCGCCTTTTTCGAGAAAGGCAACTCGGTTGACAAGATGCATGTCACCGCAGTTCTCCATTCCGAGCAAGAGCGACGCACTTTGAGCCTACGAGAGAGCGACCGCCACCACCCCCCGCACCGCCTCCCTCCTTCGACGACGGCTCAAGACCCCCCTCCCCAACCTCCGACCGCAACGATGCTCGACCATCTCATGCCCCGACTCTACAATGACTGCGACTTCGCCGGCGACGGCAACAAGGAGAACATCGGCTACTTCGTGCGCCGCCCCACCGCGTCGCTGCGCAGCGAGATGGACGGCACGCCCGTGCTGCTGCGGCGCCGCGTGTCCATCGGCCGTCGCACGCCGTCACCCGTGGGGCTTGGCGGCCTCGCGCGCCTCCCACTACTGCGCGGTGCCACCAGCAGCACGAGCACTATCACTCCCCAGGACGCGCGCAAGAAGGTGCTGCAGAAGAAGAGCGCGGAGACCAAGCAGACGCACGGCAAGGCGCCGCGGTCTGTGAAGAAAGCCACGCGCAGCAACAGCAGCAAGAAGAACGAGACAAGCAAGAAGGCGAAGAGCAGCGGTTCGCAGAGCATCGGCATCATCCGACGGCCGCTGCGCGACATCACGCACCTGTACGTGGCCGAGCGCCCGAACGCCGTCGCCGCGCGCCGCGAGCGCCTGGCGAGAGAGGCGCAGTCGACGTCCGTGTCGATGCGCTTCTACTAGTTCCAGCGTCGCGAGCGGAGTCGCAAAACAGTTAGGTAGAGAGCGGACCGTGCACGACGAGGAGCGACGCCGAGGTGAGTTGGTGAGTCTGCGTGTTTGATGGCGTGCTGTGTGACGATGCCAGGTGCAGGCGCAAGGAGCGGCAGGAGCGCGGCGGGGAAGATGCATGCGCGTGTGCGCGGGAAGGGCGTGGCGGTGTGAAGACGTCGACAGCGAAGATGATGATCGACGCTGCTGCTCACTGCTGCTGCTGAGAGTGCGAGACGCCACCGACGGGAGACGATTTGACACCTGACGCGTGCTCCGGTTGCTTCGCGCGTATAGTAGTTCGGCTCCCTGTTGCTGACCGGCGACACGCGCGAGCGTGCTCTGCCTCCAGGGGGCCGATTTGACGCGCGGGGAAGCTGGCAGCCAAGCCGAGACCGAGCCAGCTGCTCCAGGTGTATAGTAGTTCGACTCCCGTCCCCAGCATCGTCGCCGCGAAGCATCCAGTTCGCGTATGACGCGTCGTGGTGTTCGAGTTCGGCGCGGACAGGACCTCCGGGTGCATAGTAGTTCGACTTCCGTGGCGACACGGGAGACGATTTGGCACTCGACTCGAGATCCTCCTGGCGCCACACGCCGGCGACGTCCTCGACTCCAGGCGCTTCCAGCAGCAGCAGCCAGATGATCCAGTTCGACCCGCCACTGACCGCTGTGCATGCGCTCCGCTTCCCGCTTCCCGCGCTCCGACGCTCCGACGCTCCGACGCGCCGCACCTGGTGCTCCATGCAGCAGACCAGCATCCGCAGCCAATCCTTCCTCTCGCTGCCACCCGACTCGTGCGTGGCGCGCTGTATCCAGTAGAAGACCCCAAGACCCCAAGACCAAGACGAGCAGCATCGATGCGTCGACTTCCGACCGAGTCGACCAGCATCCAGTCACCTCCAGTACAATAGCCACAGGGCTTCGCGCGCCGCCGCGAAGTCCACTATTTAGCGACTACTGCATCACCTCCTCCACGAGAATCGAGTCTATCGCGTTCGGATGGATGCATCCACCTCAGGTCCAGCTCTGCTCTGTCTGCTCTGTGTACTTCGAGACACGTTATTGAGCTGACGACGACGACGACGACGACGACAGCGTCAAGGAGGTCGCCCGCGTCGTGTTGGCGTAAGTGTAGAGAAAGCAGCCGACGGAGCGAATTTGCAAGTGTACCACACGCTTCGCACGCATCTCGCCACCTCCTTCTCTACGGCTGCTGCTTGTCTCTCGCTTCGCTCAGTTGTGCTGCAGCACCCAGAGCGCCCAGTTCACGGAGAAGTCGCCGTACGCCTGCAGCGTGTCGAGCGGGTGGTTGTCCTCCGGGTACCAGAGCGTGCGCGTCTCGACGCCGTAGTGTGCGAGCGTGTCGCGCAGCTCGAGTCCCTGCGTCGGCGGCACGCGGCGGTCCTTGCCGCCGATGCCGAAGAGCACGGGCGTGCGTACCTTGCTGAGGTCGTTCGCGACCGGCGAGTGCAGCCAGAGCTTCGAGAGGATCGCGAGCCGCGCCTCGGGCGAGAGCGCCGGCAGCGCCCCCCGCCCGCTCTGCAACTCCTGCGTCGAGTGGATCGACTCGAAGCGCTTGACGCCCGTGGCGCCGAGCGTCCAGTCCGGGATGTCGGTCAGGTAGAACATGCTCGCGATGTTCGACACCGGGTTGCGCGACACGGTCGAGCGGTAGAAGTCTGGGAACTGCCCGATGAGGTGCCCGACGATGAAGCCGCCGTGGCTGCCGCCCGAGCAGTGCACTCTGGACTTGTCGAGCGGCAGTTCGCTCGTCGCGAGGATGTGCTGCAGCGCGTAGTGGCAGTCGAAGATGTCCTGCGTGCCGACCTTGCCCACGAGCGACTCGAGCGGACGCAGCCCGTAGCCCGTGCTGCCGCGGTAGTTCACCGACACGACCGCGAAGCCCAGCGCCGCGAAGAACTCGTACAACACGCGGTAGATCGCGGGCGAGTTGCCGTGCGGACCGCCGTGCAGATCGATGATCACAGGGAAACCCTGCGCGGAAGGTGGCTCGCGTGCCGGCAGCAGCACTGTGGCTTCGAAGTTCGCGGTGCTCGCAACCGTCGGGATCAAGTGCTCCTTCAGGACCTCGGGCGTCTCCGGGAGCTTCTTCGCGGCCGCAGGCACGTCGGAGACCTCCGTCGCGATCGGGATCACCTTCCAGTCCTTGATGTACTGAGAGCTCTGCTTCTGGTCCTCGATCGCGATCGGCGCGTGCTTGTAGCGACCGGTGATCGGGTCCACGGACACGACGTACACGCTCGACGGACACACGGGGGACGACACGGAGACGAGGAACACGTCGTCGCCGTCGCCGTCGCGGTCCAGCACCGTCTCGATGCCGACATCCTGCTGCTCCGAGCCGTCGACGTACTGCGGTGACACGATCTGCTTCGTCTCGACGTTCACGACCTTCCACAGGAACCGCGTGCCCACCTGTGTGTCGAAGAAGATGCGCTTGCTGTCGCGCGACCACGCCTTCTTGCTTAGCGAGCCCGTGAAGAGACCGTTGAACGCGGTCGCCGGCGACGCCGAGTAGCCCGCCTCGGGCTCCTGCACGATGTCGATCACAGTCGACACTCGCTTCGTCTCCCAGTCCAGCACAGCCAGCAGCGAGCACGTGTTGTGCGTCACGACGTCGCGCGTCGCGTAGAACGCGACCGTCTTGCCATCCGGCGAGAACCGCGGGCTGCGCATCGACGCGATCTGCTTGGACGCCTCATCCGCGGGGATGATCTCGATCTTCGTCGCCACCGGGGCGGCAGCCGTCTCTCCAGCGTCTCCGTCGACACTACCGTCCTTGGCGAACGGCAGGTGGTAGAGCGTGATCGGGCGGTTGTAGCAGTAGATGATGCCGAGGCGCTTCGGGCTCGCTGTCTCCGTACCGGCGAACACGAGGCCGGCATCGCCCGGCGTGAACTGCACGTCCGCGCACGTGAGGTTCGCCGGGACACCCTTCACCTCCTCGATCTTGCCGGTCGCGAGCGTTGCGAGGAAGATCACGCCCGTCTTCTTGCCCACGTATTGCTCGCCCCAGTCGTCCTCCTGACGGTACTTGTCGCCAGGCAGCACGGCGTCGTCGGACTTGGCCGCCCCGTCGTCCGAGCTCTTCTTCGCGCTCTCGTCGCCGCCTGTCGCCGTCGTCTTCTTGGCGCTGTTGACGTTCTCGTAGAACGGCGCCGACTCGGTGCTCTTCTTCTCAGCAACGTACGCGATCCGGGTCTCGTCGTGGGACCACACGAGTCCACCCTCGCGCTCGCCGAGGTAGATCGCACCGTGCGCGCTCTTGGGCGTGCGGAACGTGCGCACGAGCTTCGAGTCCTCGAAGAGCGAGAAGACGCCCTCAGGCGCCGCCGCCGCGTCGCTGCCCTTCTCGAGCTTGAGCGTCACGACGAAGCGCTTGGACGGCGAGACCGACGTGGTCGCAGCGTCGTAGCTCGCGGGGAAGATGCCACGCTGCACGCGCGCGTCAGCGCCCACGTGGTACTGCGAAAGGAACTTGGTCGTGGCGTTGTTCACGAGGTCCTTCTTGCTCCAGACGAGCTGCACGGCGGCGCTGCGGTCGTCTCCGCCGGCCGCGCGCAGGAAGCCGCCGCCGAGGGTCTGCGACGCGCTGTTGAGCTCAACGAAGAGCTCGCTGAGGCGCTTCTGCTCGCTCTCGGTGTCGAACGAGGCCATGGCGCTGCTGGATGCTGTGGTGGTCGTAGAGCTTGCTGGGTCTGTGAGGCGCTGGACGCTGGTGAGCTTCTGCGTCGGTGCTGGCGAAAGCTCGAATGACGTGGACGAAACGGTGCTTGATGCGTGTCAAAGGGAGACCACTATTGAGAGTGCGATGATGCATTAAAGTCTGTTTTTAGCGAACAAATCGTTTTGCGGAGGGTACATAAGTAAGTAGTGTATTCGCTACATATGGTATAATCCGCTAGTCCTCATACAGGTATTCTGTTTGACGAGTATTGTGTTTGACGTGCTTGACTCATCAGGAATGCATTCACTTCTCAGCAAACACTCATCAGCACTGCAACTGTGTTGATGTGCAACATCTCGCTGCTCTCATTGGCAACGAGCAACCTCAACCAAGGGCTCTGTTGCATGCAGCGCGACTGGTACTCACGCGCTCACTCACCAGCGACTCTCTCCACTAGCGACGACGCCTTCGGACTGTACGGCGATCCGGATCGCAAGCGACGCGCTCTCGTCGCCACTGCGCGAGCGGCAGCTCCACGCACTGCGTGTCTTCCCTTCCTGCTTCTGGAAGCGCGCGTCGTAGTCCGCCACGAGGTTGCCCGGCGCGTTGCCCAGCACTGCGACGTCCAGGATCGCGCCAAAGCCGATGCACGCCGGGTCCCAGTGCTGCTGCTTAGTAGGGCTCCCATTGCCGCTGCTGGTGCCACCGGACGAGAACAGCGACAGGTTCGTCTTCGACGGCCGCGTGTGCGCCTCGAAGGCGCTCCAGTCGCCCACGCGCGCCAAGTGCTGCAACAACGCGTAGTAGAAGCGTTTCTCGTCGACGTGGAACCGCTCGCGGAGTGCGTCTGGCCGACACGCGGTGACTGCGGGGTCGCTCGCGTCACTCTCGCCGCCGCTCTCTCGGCTGTGGTAGAGCAGGCAGTAGCGCAGGAACTCGGCCATCGTCACGCCGCGCACCGAGCGCCGCGGGAACTTGATCCAGACCGGGTCCAGCTCGAGGCGCTTGATGTTCGCCGACAACGCGTTCATCCACTCGAACTGGACCACGGGCGTGCACGCATCGACGATGAGTGCGCGGTCGCCCTCGCCGATCTGGATGCAGTGCGGCCGGCGCGAGAGCTTCCCGTTGTAGTCAAGCGCCTGGATGCTGAGCCCGCGCGCGAGACGCACGCTGCCCTTCTGCCGCTTGTCCAGGAACGGGTTGCGCGAGTGCGCGAGCTTCTCGGCGTCGTGCTTCGAGTATGTGAGCTCGTTCCCGTCCAGCTGGAAGTAGCGCATCCGCCAGTTCGCCTGCAGGTTCACGGCGCCGCGCGCGCGTTTGTCCATGTAGCCGCTCTTGATGCATACCTCTGGTGCCGTGACCGCGTCTCGCTGCTCGATCGCGATCTGCAGCTCAAGCAGTGCGATGTGCTCGGTGACGAGGTCGAGGATCCAGCTCGGAAAGCGGTGGCGGAAGTGGCGCACGATGGCGGCGACCTCACGCGCCACGCGCAGCGCAGCGTCAGCGCGCTGCCGCTCTCTCGCCACAAGCGAGAGCAGCAGAGTGGCGAGGTCGTGGAAGCGCTTGGTGGTCGAGTAGAGCTCCAGCACGCCGTGCAGCGCGTCGAGCGACACACGCTCGTTGTCCACGACGCACTGCTCCGACATGTAGTGCACCCACTGCGCGAGCGCCACGGGCGCTGTCGCGAGCTCGCGTGCAAATGCCGCCGGTGCCATCGTGTGCGAGAGGAAGAGCAGCGAGTCGAGCAGCACGCCGGCGCAGCACGTGGCTTCGGCGGCGCGCAGCAGCTCGTGCTTCGCTTGCGGCGACCGCAGGAACGGCAGTTGGTACAGGTCGCGGAAGCTGCGGACGGCGCTTATGGAGCTGTTGCTGCTACTGGTGGCTGCAGCGTCGCCGTCGTACAAGTCGTCGTCCAGCATCCCGAGGTGCACGCGCAGCAGTTGCGCGACGACGGCGTCGGAGGTCATCGTGAAGTGGCAAAGTGGCGAAATGAGACCTCCGATGCGAATTGTGCGACAAATGGAGTGCTCGGAATTGTATGAGTTTCAGTATGCGAGCATCTTTGCCAGCTGGAAATCCACCGAGGAACTCGATCAGCCCTTCTTCTTCTTGTCCTTGCTCTTCTTGTCGATTGTCTTACCGGCGTCCTTGCTCTTCTTGTCCTTCTTGGCTTTCTCTGAGGCCTTCAACTTGGCTTTGTCGGCGGTCTTGTCCTTCTTGTCCTTCTTGTCCTTCTTCTCGTCCTTGCTCTTGTCCTTCTTCTTGTCCTTCTTGTCCTTCTTGTCCTTCTTGTCCTTCTTGGCGTCCGTCTTGTCCTTCTTGTCGACTTTGTCGGCCTTCTTGGCCTTCTTCGTGTCCTTCGCCGCGCCGCCGCGGCTCTCTGTCTTCTTGCCCGCGACGGCTTTGACGCCGACGACCTTGCCCTTCTTCGCCTTCTTGCCGTCCTTGTCCTTGGCTTTGTCGTACGTCTCGCGCCAGTTCTCGTCGCCCTCTGCCTTCTTGCCCTTGAGCTTGCGGCGCATGCGCTTCATCGCGTAGCGCTCCATGGCCGCGCGCTTTCGGCGCTTGCGCCACTCCATCAAGAACCCGAACAGCAGCACGAACGCGGCGCTCGAGAGGCCGATGATGAGACCCCACGGCAGCTTCGGCACGTACGCCCACTCGTACTCGTTGCGCCCGACCTCGAACGCGCTGTCGACGTTGCCCGCCGGGTCGAGCGCGCGCACGCGGAAGCGGTACTTGCCGCCGTCGAGCCACGAGAGGAAATCGACCTGCCCAAGCGAGCGCGTCCAGTTGCGCACCACGAGCATCTCCACCATGTTCGTCACGTGATACTCGAAGATGCAACCGGGCTTGTCGCTCTCGAACGCGAAGACCGTATCCGAGCTCTTGGTCGGCGGCGTGAGCGTGAACTGCGCCTTCGGACGCCGCTTGTCGCGGTACCACACGTCGTTCTCGTAGTAGTCCGGCATCGTGAGACCGCCGAACGCGAACAGCTTGCGCTGGAACACCACGCCGGCGTGGCCAGTTCGAGGCGACGGGTGCCACTTGCACACGCTCGCCTGTGCGTCGTCGGACACGTCGCGCAGGATCTGCACCTGGTCCACGCCTTTGACGTCCGGCCACTTGTACCGACCGGTTGTAGCATCCAACACCATCGTACCGGTGTGCGAGCAGCCATCCCATGACGCGGCGGCCGTCGTGCTCTTTGCAGTGTCTGTCGACTTGCCCTGCACCACTTGCTCGTTCGCGAACTCCTGACCTTCGTACACGTCGGCGCTCACTGTGCACGTGGCGACCACTTGCTTCGCGAGCGAGATGTAGTCGCAGATCGGCATGACCTCGCGCAGCTGGAGCGTGAGGTCGAACGAGAGCGCGGTGAGGTCCGTGATCGTGTTGATACCCGCGGCGTTCAACTCGAGCACGTACTGGTCGAGCATGCCGCGCAGGTAGCTCACGCTGCTCGTCGGGCTCATGTACTCTCCGGCGTCCGTATCCGGCGCGTAGTCCTGCACCCAGACGCCGTCACCGCCTCTCCAGGTCCACACGTCGTCTAGCGTGCGCTCCTCGTCTTCGCCGTACATGAGCACGAGCTCGTCGTCGGGGTCGTCCCCGGACGTCAGATCTGTCGAGCCGGGAAGCACGACCACCACATGCTTGGATCGGACGGACCACGGCGCCTGCGCGTTCGCCAGACTCCACAGTTTGCCATCCGAGCTCGTCCAGATATCGTTGAGCAGCTCTCGGTTCGCACTCTCGAGCGCGTCGCCCGTGCGGCCGCCGAAGACGTGAAGCATCGACCGGAACGACACCATCGCGTGCTCTCCGCGCGGCGCGAACCCGGCGTGCAGCGTCAGCATCGTCCAGTGCTGTCCGTCCGCCGACGTCCACACGTCGTTCATGTATGCGCGGTAGCCGCCGCTGCACGCGACCTCCTCGCCCGACGGCCGCTTGCGCGCGTTCTCTTCGATGCCGCAGTTCCCGAGCTCCACGAGCGCGTAGCCGCCCGAGAGGAAGAAGACGCCGCTGTGGATCGCCACAGCGTGGAACTCGCGCGGCGACCACATGTTGCATACACAGTAGCCCGTGTTCGTAGTCTGGTCGAACGTGCACGCGCTGTCACCCTCGCACTGGTCGTCGGTCTCGCACTGGAACGCGCGCTTGCCTGCCTTGTGCACGAGACTCGCCTGCGGCATGAGACACCCGGGCGTCACGAGCTTCCAGGACGCGCCGGCATCACTGCTGCGCCACACGTCGTTCTTAAGCACGGCGAACTCGCGCCAGCGCGCGTTCCGAGGACCGATCAAGCGCACGCCGCCGCGCAGCTCGTCCTCGGGCACGGGGAAGTGCTCGCGCGCGCGGCCGCCGAGCACGAAAAGCTCGTTCTGGAACGTCGTGGCCACGAAGTTGCGGCGCGGCGAGAACATGTTGTCCGAGAGGTACGCGCCGGGCGGCTTGGAGGCGTCGCTGCAGCCCGAGACGGGAGCGATCGCCCACGGCGCCGCCGCGCACGCGATCCAGTCCTTGTACGTGACGCCGCGCGGCGGGCGCTTGCCGGCGTTCGTCTGCAGCCACGAGATGTTGGCGATGATCTGCGGCAGCGGGTCGCCCCACTTGGTCGTCTTGAGGATGTTGCTCTCGACGCGCCAGTGGATGCCCGTGGACGCCCACACGTCGTTGCGGAAGTTGCCGCCGCCGGGGTACGCGCGCAGGTTCTGCTGGCCCTGCACGCTCGAGTCGCCGCCGAGCACGAACACGCGCGCCTTCTGCCCCGTCGCGCGCACGTGGTCATCGCTGAAGTCGAGCGCCGCGACCGCGTGGCCGTGGCGCTGGGTCCACGGGGTCGGCGCGAGCACCACGGCGTTCGTGTGGCGCGTGCCGCTCACCTGCGCCCAGTTGGCTGCCTGAGCGCCATCGAGGGAGGTTGACGAGGCGACTGCGAGCAGCAGCAGCAGCCGCCCAGCGGCGTCGACGTGCAGACGTCGTCTGCGCATGGCTCACTCGGCATCCGTTGGGAGCTCCCGGCGTCGATGGTGTTGCCACCTTGCGTCGTTTGATCCTGCTGGTTAACCGCTCAAATCTCGAAAAAAAACTGGTTAAAACGAAAAGCAAACCGCTTCGATGGCGCCAAAGACCGCGTCGAAGCGTGCCGCCGCCGTCACCGCCCCAGATGGCGTCGCGGTCACCGCCCCGGACTCCTCTGACGCCCTCCCGTACACGCTACAGCCCGTGACGTTCGGCCGCAAGCGCAGGAAGACGTCGTGGGTCTGGGACCACTTCGACAACGGCGCCGACCGCAACGTCTGCCGCCACTGCGTCTCACTCCTGGGCGACGACGCCACCAGCTACCCGCCGACCACGGGGAACAGCACGCTGGCGATGCACCTGCACACGAAGCACGGTATCACGCGTGATTCGAAGGTCCCGAGCGGCAGGCTGAAGTCCAGAGCGACGGCTCCGACTACCGCACCACTTGCTGCTGCGACTTCTACTGCTAGTGCGAAGATCCCACCGGCCGCACGGATGAGCTTCGACGTGGAGGATCGGGAGACGGCAAACACCCAAGGAGCTGAGAGGACCTCGGACGACGAGGTTACTCGGTTGCCACCACTTGCAGATGTGAATGGGGAGGAGGAGGAGGAGCTCGAGCATCGTGAGGAGATGACACCATCGTCAGCGGCAGATTCCGAGGACGTCGGCGGCTTCGAGGCTCCCGAACGCTCTCAGCTGACCGCTAGCGTCGTCACCAACAGCACGTTGCAGACGGCGCCGTCTGCGCCGTCGAGAGCGGAGATCCTGCAGACTCTCCTGGACTTTGCGGCTGACGAGCGCAGGGGACTTGCGTTCCTCTCGAGTGGGAGCTTCCGCACGCTTTGCAGCACCCTCAACCCGTCCGTCGAGCTCCCGCACCCCGACGAGGTGAAGACGCTGGCAGATGATCAACTTCGCGAAGAAGAGCAGAAGCTCCTCTGCGTCACGCAGGAGATCCCAGGATCAGTGGCGCTCACGCTCGACCGGCGCTCGGCTCCTGGGTATGTCGTGGCCACGCTGCACTGGATCTCGAGCGACTGGGAGCAGCAGAGGTGTCTGCTCGAGTTCATGCGTGTCCCGCCAACAGCAAGCAGCGAGTGGGCGAGCAAGGTCGCGGAGCTCACCATTGCGGCGCTTCGACGCTTTAGCGTCATCGCCAAAGTGCGCGCGATCACAACGGACGAAGGAGTGGAGATGATGGCGGTGGTGGCGCGCATTCGGCACACACTGAACGAGGAGTTCGGTCTGGATCTGAGCGATGCAGTGCACCTGCAGTGCGTCGCCCAACTCCTGGAGCAGTGCGTCTTTGCCGCGCTGGACGACATTCGATTGCCGCTGGCGAAGTTGCGCGCGCTTCTTCAGCTACGAGACAGGAGTGGGGCGGACACGAAGGCAGCGGTCCCTCGAATGGACACATCCAACAACTGGGGGGCGCTTTTCGCGATGATCGACGCTGCGGACGAGGCGAAGGACGCGCTGCAGGCGATGCAGAGCCGCGTCGTCCCCACGAACAGTGCTGCAAGACTGCAGGTAGACAGCGAGCAGGTCTCCAATTCGGACTGGAGCACACTCAAGTGCGTCAAAGACTTCCTGGAAGGTGCGGTCGGGTACGCGATGGTGTCCGAGGACAACGACTACACCGGCGCGTCTCTCCTGCCGCTCATCTACGACTCGCTGCAAGCTCACTGCGCCAACATGCTCGATGGGCACGACGAAGCTGGAGGTGGCGAGGCACCAACACTCTGCGCTCGATCGGCGGTGACCTCGTTCTTGACCTCGCTGAGAGAGTACAAGCCGACCTTCTGGAGCGACTTGGCCAACTTGGCGCAGATCCTGGACCCGCGCGTGTCAAACGCGTCTGCAGAAGCAGCTGCGATGAAGGACGCGATCCGCCAGAAGCTCGTCGACGACTACGGCTTGACGCTCAAGACATCTGCCGCCACGGCACTGCATTCGTCATCTTCTTCGGTGGCTTCTTCGTCAGCACCAGCGACTCGAGTGTCCCTCGACGCTTCGAAACCGGAGAGACAGATCTTGTCGCTGTTTGCCGCAGCGCGCCAGGCTCGTAACGAAGCGCACGAGCGCGTCGTGGAGGACGAGGTTGACGCGTTCTACAAGCTGACGGCGGAGCCCGACCTGGACTGTGTCGACGTGCTCGAGTGGTGGCGAGTGGTCGGCTCGCAGCGGTTCCCCAAGCTCAGCTTGCTTGCGCGCGACACGCTCATGATCGCGGGCTCCTCGATGCCGATTCGCGACTTTGCCGGGCGTGTGTGCGACAACGAACCTCCGACGAACTTCAGCCGCGGTGGATCGAGCGACACGACGCTCGAGACCGTGACGAAAGTGCGCGCGTGGCGGCAGTTCAGCTAGCAGCGGGGCTTCTGGCGTTCGAGTAGCATGCGCATGTGCACATCGAGGATACAGTAACTTGTTTCCATCGCGGTCACTGTTTCGTGGCTCTAAACTGTTAACCAGTTCGAAAGCTGTAAGAACAATTTTTTCCAATGACCCACCCCATGCGGACATTAATCTCTTTGAAGGTTAACCGTGAGGTTTAAGAGGGGTTAATTTATGTTGATAGTGCTGAAAACGAGGATGCAACAGTACTCCCTCGTTTTCATCACTATCAAATTGGGAGCAATCGAAGAGCAAGGCAGCAAGAACGAGCAACATGCCGCGCGAGATCATCACGCTGCAGGTGGGGCAGTGCGGCAACCAGGTGGGCGCGGAGTTCTGGAAGCAGCTGTGCGCGGAGCACGGCATCTCCGCGGACGGGCTCGTGCTCGAGTCCGCGAGCGGCGGGCACGACCGCAAGGACGTGTTCTTCTACCAGGCGGACGACGAGCACTACGTGCCGCGCGCGCTGCTGCTGGATCTCGAGCCGCGCGTGATCAACTCGATCCTCAACTCAGGCTACCGCAACCTGTACAACCCGGAGAACTTCTTCACGTCCAAGGACGGCGGCGGCGCCGGCAACAACTGGGCCTCCGGCTACGCGCAGGGCGACCAGCACCACGATGTGCTCATGGACATGATCGACCGCGAGGCGGACGGCTCCGACTCGCTCGAGGGCTTCGTGCTCTGCCACTCGATCGCCGGCGGCACGGGCTCCGGCATGGGCTCCTACCTGCTCGAGCAGCTCAACGACCACTTCCCCAAGAAGCTCATCCAGACCTACTCGGTCTTCCCGAACCAGACCGACCTCCAGAGCGACGTCGTCGTGCAGCCGTACAACTCGGTGCTCACGCTCAAGCGCCTCGTGCTCAACGCCGACTGCGTCGTCGTGCTCGACAACACGGCGCTTAACCGCATCGCGATGGACCGCCTGCGCATCGAGAACCCGACGGTCGCGCAGCTCAACTCGCTCGTGTCCACGGTCATGGCCGCGTCGACGACCACGCTGCGGTACCCGGGCTACATGAACAACGACCTCATCGGGCTCGTGGCGTCGCTCATCCCGACGCCGCGCTGCCACTTCCTCATGACGGGCTACACGCCGCTCACGATCGACGCGCAGGTCTCCGCCGTGCGCAAGACCACGGTGCTCGACGTCATGCGCCGACTGCTGCAGCCCAAGAACATCATGGTGTCGACGTCCACGAAGAAAGGCTGCTACGTCTCGATCCTCAACATCATCCAGGGCGACGTCGACCCGTCGCAGGTGCACAAGTCGCTCCAGCGCATCCGCGAGCGCAAACTCGCGCGCTTCATCCCGTGGGGGCCGGCGTCCATCCAGGTCGCGCTCTCGCGCAAGTCGCCGTACGTCGAGACGGCGCACAAGGTGAACGGGCTCATGCTCGCGAACCACACGAGCATCGGCAGCGTACGTCCGTCGCTTTCTCTGAGGTATTGCGGTAGTGGATCTCTCACTTGCTTGCTGCTGCTCTCGCCTTCTCTTCCTCCACAGCTCTTCCAGCGCTCGCTCGTGCAGTACGACCGACTAAAGAAGCACAACGCGTTCATCGACAACTACAAGAAGCAGCCCATGTTCGCCGACTCGCTCGAGGAGTTCGACAACGCGCGTGAGGTCGTGCAGAGCATGGTGGAGGAGTACAAGGCGAGCGAGCGCGCCGACTACGCCACGTGGGGACAGCAGCAGAAGCCGGGAGTCGGCGCCGACGGCGATGTGCGCATGTGAGTCATGTGTGGCCGGCAGGCGATCTTGAAGCAGCAGCGAGCCCCGCTCGTCTATTTAACAGCTTCGAATCCCCATCACCACCGCACGCCACTCGTCTCCTCCTCCTACTTCCGCAGACAGCTCCCGCCTACGTGAGCGTCCGCTCGCGGCGCATGACACTCTCGTCGAACTTGACGAGGAAGACCGTCTTGTCGCGCTGGCCGCCGCCGACCTCGACGGCGTGCGCCGACACCTGCGCCGGGAAGCCACTGCTCGTGAGCACGCCGCGCACGATGCCCGCGATGTACGCGGCGCAGTCGAGCTGCCCGAGGTCGGGCGGCACGGAGATGAACTTGTTGGTCAGCGGCTCGAGCTCGTGGATCATGTACTCGTCCTCGTTCTCCGTGCTGCGCTCGAGCGCGTCCGCCGCCTTCCCGAAGAGCGCCTTCCAGCACGTCGACACGATGAACTACAAGTAGCCGCATGTTAGTCCCCACCACCACCGCCGCTACCACCCAGCTGCAACTGTGCAGCTTAGTACCTGCAGCATGTTGATGAGGCGCGTCTCGCGGCGCCCGGGCTTTTCGCGGTGGCACAGCAGCTCGATCACGCGTACGCCGACACCGAAGCCCGCGTCGTCCAGCCTGTCAGGTAGACAAGGTCCCACCTAGTATCAGCGGTCATACGCACAACGCCATACATCTACTGCTGTACACACTTCGCCACGGCACCTGCTCTCGAGGTCCGAGATGTTCTGCACGCGGCTCTGGAAGTATTGGACCATCTCGGAGAAGAGGAACGCGAACGCGCTCAGGCTCACCTGCATCCACCACCAACCCACCACTGCGTTAACGAGAGTGTGTGTCACCTCGCACGGCACGCGACGCACCTCGCTCTTGCCGCGGCTCAGCGGACGGTCGAGGATGTGTAGCTTGGTGGCCGCGAGCCCCGTGCTCTTGCGCGGCTCCATGTTGATCTTGATGAAAAGCTAGCAACAATGCAATTCCAGTTGACAGTCACTCTTTTTCCCCGATTGTCACTGGATTGAATTGGCTTTTGGTTTCAAAACTCGTACTTAGAGAGTATTTTGTTAATAACATTCGTACTTGATGTGTTTAGCCAATCGCTGTGCTCACATTAGCTTCTCAGCCAATCGGAAATTTCCATAGTGTACTGCCCTGCCGGATCCAGCTCAACTGCACAGATAGCCAGCCGTGATGCGTGCTCGCCAGTCTGTCGAACTCGCGGAGAAGTTGCTGACGTTCTCGCTGGAAGTCCTGCTCCATGTCCGCTTCGGCCATCCGCTGATGTGAAGTTGCTTCCTGTCGCACCAAAAGAAGATCCCACTGGTATTCGAGCTGCGTCCGAAAGTGAGCGAGTCGTTCTACCAGGAACTGGTGCTGCTCGTCACGCCGAGACTGCGTTCGCAGGAACTATTGCTGCTCGCCGCGCTGAGACTGCACGAACTCATCTTGCTGCCGGTCGTGTTGCGTCAGTCATTGCTCGAGCGGCCAAAAGCAACCTTGCTGCCACAGCGAGCGCTCTCGCTGGTGTCGCTGCAGCAGATACCCCAGGAGACGCTGCTGCACCTTGTCGTCCTCTTCCAGCTGATATTGCAGCGCCACAACATCGTGCCGAAATCGTCCTAGTAATCCGCGTTCGGGCTTGACGCTCACGGAATCACCAGCGTTGCTACCTTGACGACGCCGGCACCGTGAATCGTGCAAACTGGAAAAGCTGAAGCCGGGGACTGCGGCAATAATTTCGTGGGCGTCGCGGAGGCTGTAACGCATCTCGTCCAGAAGCACGTCGGCGCACCTTGCGGCGCCTGCGTGTATCCATTGGTCGTGCTCGCGCTACCACAACGCTCGCTCCTGTGCACGGCGCGCTGCTTCCGCCATCACTTCAGAAGGTGTCAGACCTCGTGCCTCATCTTGAGCGCGACGCTGCTTCTGCCTGATTGTCGGCTCGCACCCGCCAAGCTCGTGCTTCTACTCACGCGAGGGCTACAGCTTCCACACTAGTTTCATTTAGTTCTCGTTCGCGTCGGGATGCGTTTCGCTCTTTAGAGAGCATAGTGTTCAGTGTGGTGAAGCACCTCAAAA
>JAASGA010000304.1:0-24137 GCA_023334105.1 Globisporangium nodosum
GTCCACGACCAAGATCTCGAGTTCGTACGGCCCGCCGTGGGTGCTCGCGCTCAGCACGTCTGGCGTCACGATCCTCGTCACGTTCCTTGCAGTCTTCCTTACGACGCGGTCCGAGCAGCGAGAAGCTGCGCTGAGGAAGCAGAAGGCAGCAGCGATGGGCGGTGCCACCACGACTGGTCTTGCGGGTGGCGGTGGGAGTCTGAACGGGAGGAACTCGGGCATGAACGATGCGGCTGGGAAGGCGAGTCTGGGCGGAAGCGAGGCCTGGAAGCAGCAGCAGCACCCGAACGACGCGGGCGGGAAGAGCAGCGTGAGCGCGAGCGAGGCGTGGAAGCAGCCGCAGCTGAACAACTACAGCACCAACTTCGTCTAAGCACCAGTGTACTACTCAACTATCTATCATCATCATCCATCCATCCCCTAGCTCTAGCTCTTCATCTGCAGCATCTCGAACCACTGGCGCAGCGAGTCCGAGAGGATCTCGGGCAGCAGCGCCGAGTTAGGCAGCAGCACGTAGTACGGGAACGGGTAGTTCTCGAGGTACGGCACCATCGCGACCTTGCCCTTGGTGAACGTCACGCTCTTGGTCTCGAGGATCGAGTTGTCCTTGTTGTCGGCGTGGTCCACGACGAGCAGCACGATGAGCTGCTGGCGCTCGAGCGCCGTTTCGATGAGCTTCTTGATGCGCATGCGGCCATCCGTGTCGAAGCGGCCGTCCGAGATGAGGAACACGATCTGCGTGAACTCGACACCGCTGTTCGCGCTGCTCGCCGCGCTCGACGCACTCTTGGCCGTCTCGAGGATCTGCAGGATCGCGTCGAGCGTCTGCACCATGTTGGTCTTCTGCTGCTGGAAGCCGAACTGCGCGATCACGCGCGAGCCGGCGTCGTCCGTGAACGGCGTGTCGAACGCATGCAGCAGCTCAATGTTCTGGCCGAACTTGACGACCGAGATCTCGCCGACCTCGAGCTGCGTCATGCCCTTGCAGAGCGTCGTCATGGCCTCAAGCGCCAGCCGGCCAGCGTGGTTGTCCGCCATCGACTCGGAGTCGTCGATCGCGACCATGACCTGGTACTGCCGCTTCGACGGCCGCGTGCGCCGCATCCAAATCTTGTCCTTGCGGAACTGACTCGCAATGTACGGGATCACCTTGCGCATGTTGATGCGCTTGCCCGTGCGGAAGTCGCCCTCGAGCTTCGCGCGCAGCATCGGCTCGAGCACGAGCCGCAGCTGCTCGCACAGCCGCTGTGACGACGCCGCGGTCAGCGCGATGTACTTGGACCAGAGCTCCGAGCCGCGCAGCGCCAGCGCGCTGTCGCCGCGGGACCAGTTCGCGATGAACGTGTCCAGCTCGTCGCGCAGCGCCGTGACCTCGTCAGGTGACAGGAGCTGCGGCGGCGCGCTCTGGTCCTCCTCGTCATCCTCGTCGTCCGCGACGCCGAGCTCCTTGAGCTTGCGCTCGATCTCGGACTGGAACGCACCGCTGGGCAACGGGTCAGCTTCGGCGTCCATATCCACGTCGTCGTGGCCCTTCCGGACAGGCTCGCTGGCCGGCTCGTCCTGCTTCGCGTCGTCGGTCTCAGCGTCGTCGAGCATCTTCGCGTCGGCTTCGTGGTCGCGCTCCGCAACACTGTCGTCCTTCTTCACCGCAGCCTTTTCGTCCTTCGCGGTCGCCTCGTCCGGTTCATTCGCGTCCGGTTTGGCGCTGTCGTCCTCGTCGACGTCCATCGCCGTCGCCCCGTCCATCGCATCGTCGTCCTTGTCGTCGTCGTCCGCCTCGTCCTGCTGCTCGCTGTTGTTCTGGTTCATGATCTGCTTCTCGTCCGCCGCCGCGAGCGCGTGCTCGACGTCGTCCAGGTTCTCGTCGTCGTCGTCAACGAACTCGGCCGTCGTCATCTCCTTCTTCTCGTCGCTGCTGCTCGAGTCATCCGCGCGCTTGTCGTCGTCGTCGCCGCGCTCGATCATCTCGACGCGGCGCTTCCAGTGCTCCTGCGTGTCCTGCGGGTTCCGGTACGGGTTCGGCTCGTTGCGTTTGCGGTTGCGGCGCTTCTCCTCCTTCTCCTGCTGCTGGTTCGCGTCCGAGACCTGCGACAGCGGCTTCCACTCCTGCTGCTCGTCGTTGTCGTCGCCGCTGCTCTGCTTCTGCGCAGCGCTGTGGCTCTGCTGCTGCTCGTCCTTGTCGTCGTGGCGGCTCGGGTCGTCCATGTCCACGTCGTCGTCCTTCGCGTCCTCCTCCTCGTTCTGCTCGAGCTCGTCCTGACCGTCCTTCGACTGCGTACCAGCGACCGTCGACGACGACTTGTCTTCCGGTGTCGCGTCGTTCTGCTGCTCCTCCGGCTCGGCGTCGTTCTCGTCCTCCTCTTCGTCCGCCTGCTCGTTCTCGTCATCCAGACCGCCGGCACCCATCTGCACCGCGCTGTCCAGCGGCTCCTCCTCTTCGTCCTTGTCCGCTTCCTCCTCGGCACGCTCCTCCGCGTTGCCGTCTTCGGCTTCACCCTCGTCGTCATCATCGTCGTCCTTCTTGTCCATGTCTTCGTCGCCATCGTCGCCGCCGTCATCGCCACCGTCGTCGTCGTCGTCGTTGTCCAACTGCATGTTGTCCGGCAGCTCGTCGCCCTCGTCCTTCTTGCCGTCGTCCTCCTCTTCCTGACCGTCGTCGCGACTCTGCGGGTCGACGTTGTCGTGATTCTCCTCGTACTTGTCCTCGAAGTCGTCGTTCACCTGGTCGTCGTCCTTGTCGTCGCCGTCGTCGTCCGACCCGCCGTCGTCGTCGTCGTCACCCTGCATGTCGGCTTGCGGCTCCTTCTTCTTGTCGTCGTCGTCCTTCTTGGGCTTGTCATCCTTCTCCTCCTCCTTCTTCTCGTCGTCGTCGTCACCATCCTTGCCGCGGATCTCGTCCTCCAGCGCCTGACCTTCGACCTTGGAGTCCTCCTCGAACTTCTCCTTCTCCTTGTCGATCTTGTCGTCGTCGTCGTCCGAGTCGTCGCCCCACATCTTCTCGTCCACGACGTTCTCGTCGTCCTGGTCAAAGTCGCCCATCTCGCGGTCAAGCTCCTCTTCGTCGTCGTCGTCCTTGTCTTCGTCCTGCTTGTCGTCGTCCGGGAGGTCCTGCATCGTGCCGTCAAAGTCGTTCTGCATCTCGAGCCCCGTATCCTCGGGCGGCTGGTCAGGCTTGTCCTCCTGCTGCTGCTCGCCCTTCAAGCCGAGGAGCTGCTCCTCGTCTTCGATCTCGTTGCTCACGTCCTTCTTGCCTTCGCCCTCGCCCATGCCCGTGCCGTCCACGTCGTCCTGGAACTGCATCTTGCCGTCGCCGCCGCCTTCGCCGCCGTCCTTGTCCTCTGTGCGGCAGAAGCCGTGCTGGAACAGGTTCCGGAAGATGCGGATGAGCACGAAGTCGAGCTTCGCGACGCTCTTGTGCGCGACGAGCACGTCCACGAGCAGCTGCCGGCTGATCGCGCGCACGTCCAGCAGACTCGTCTCAAGACGCTCCACGAGCGCCAGCGACGCCACGAACGCGCGCTGCCACCCGGCGGACGGAGAGCTGACGAGCTTGGCGTACTGCGTCGACAGCAGCACGAGCAGCTCCGAGAGCTGCGAGCCGACGAAGTTCACGCGCGAGTCCTTCACCGCACTCGTCAAGCGCGACAGCTGCGCGCGGAGGTTCTCGTCTTCGTCGTCAACGGCGGCGTCCGCGTCCTTCTTCAGCTTCGTCAGGTCCTGGATGGACACGAGCACGGTCTCAACGAGCTTGTCGTACCTCTCGACAAAGCTCGCGACCGACTCGGTTGCTTCCCCGTCGTCGGTGTCATCCTCCATGGCCATCGGCGCAGGTGCGGTTGCGGCGCTGCGCAGCTCGTCGTCCTGCGCCACGACGCGCTCCACCGCCGCTTGGATTACGTCGAAGCAGTGCGCGGGCGCGACCTGCGCGAACATCGTCGCTAGCTCCGTCAGGTAGCTCCGCAGCTCGGCGAAGCAGCTCGCGTTCGCGCTCAGGATCTCGAGCGACACTGGCAGTACGAGCTTCGCGCTGCCATCCGAGACGCTCAGCGCCGGCGAGACGCCGTACACGCGCTTGCTCGGGTGCGCGAACGCCGTCGAGGAGGTCTCCACGCCATCGTCCTCTGCACTCGCGAGCGCCGCGTGCTGCGCGATCGCAGGAACGCCGAGCGACCGCGTCAAGCCGTTCACGTCGACGAATGTCTGGCTGACGCGCTGCAGGAGCTCGAAGATCGCGGTGAACTTGAGCGTCGCCTGCGCGAGCAGCGGACTCGACGACGCCTGCAGCACCTGCGAGACGGCGATGTGGAGCTCTTTCAGCGGCTTGTGCAAGTTCAGCACGGCTTCGGACTGCAGCGTCTGTCTGCGGAGCACAGCGTCGAGATTCGTGTCTGGCGCTTCAGGCGCCAAGTACGCGGCCTTGAACGCCTTGAGACGCTCGAGCGTGCTCAGCGCTTGGATGAGCCCTTCGTGGTTCAGCGACGCCGCGTGCAGCAACTGTCGCTGCTGCAGCAGCGTGTGTAGCATGTTCTCCGCGTAGCCGTTGATGCGGTCCACCTCGCTGGCCGACAGGTCGTGCGAGAAGCTCGTGAGCGCACTGAAGCGCAGCGACGAGAGCTGGCCGAGGAAGCGGTAGTAGTACCCGTCCGCGCGTTGCCAGAGCCACAGTGGCGAGTCCTTGGCCGGAGCCGCGACTGCGGCGCTGGCGTCGCTCGCAGCGCCATCCTTCGTCTTTGACTGCTTCTTCTTCAGGCTCTTGCGCTTCTTCGATGCGTCCGCGAAGGCGATCGGCGCGCCGTCCTGGTCGACCACGTCCGTGAAGCGGTCGACTTGGAGGCAGTTCTCGACGTCCGGGACGTCGAGCTCGAAGAGCAGCTCCATGCGCTGCTGCTGCGCCGGCAGGTGCGCGCGGTGGAACGTCATGCCCTGCGCCTTGAGCTCGCTCAGCAGGTCGATCAGAGCCTTCTTCTTCGCGCCCTTGGGCTGGTTCGTCCCGTGCTGCAGTTTGTGCATGCGGTAGAAGATCGTCTCGCAGAGGTCCTCGCACAGCTCGCGCGGTTGCTGCCGGCCCGCGACGACGGCGCGGGCGAGGATCTCGTCGCGCGTGTACTTGGCGATGCGCTTCGTCAGCGCTGCCACCTTGCCGAAGTACGCGGACGCGCGGATCGCCTCCATGTCGCCGGTGTCGGCCGCCTCCGCACCACTCGGCCGGCTCGAGTGGACGAGCAGCACGAGCGACGGCGCTCGCGGCGCGTCCTCCACCACTTCAGCCGCCGTCTTCTTCGTCTTCTTCGAGAGCTTCTCGCTCAGCTCAGTAGTGTCTCCGCTCTCCACCATCTCGGCGTCGTCTGCAACGTCGTCCTTCTCCGTGTTCGTGGGCACGACGACGCCGTCGTTCCCTGCCTCGAGCTCGGCGCGCGTCGCGTGGATGCCCACGAAGCCGCCGTCCTTGCTGATGCCGCTGTCGGTCGACGCGTCGATGATCGTCTGCACGGGCACCGAGAGCACCGCGTCGTAGTCGCGCACGTACTTCATGAGCTTGCGGTGCGACTTCTCCGCCGACTCGGCCAGCGAGTAGTACGTCTGCTCGTCCCAGCGGCAGATCTTGACGTACTCGACGAGCTTCTTCTGGATCGGCGCCTTGAGGCCGCTCCACTGGCGTCCCAAGTACCCGAGGTGCTGCTCGTAGTACCGGTAGAGGTGGTAGAGCATCGTCGCGAGCGCGTACGTCGTGGGCTTGGACGCGGCGTCGTCCTCCCCCTGCACGCTCCAGAACTCCATGAAGAGCTGCGCGCAGAACGAGTAGATGATGAGCAGCCGGCTCTCGTACTGCCCGAGCGCGCACGCGCGCACGTACGCGTCGAGCGTCGCGAAGAGCTCGCCCATCCACTTCTGCTGCTGCTCGCTGGTCGCGAGCACCGCCGCGCCGTCGGCGCGTGTGGACGGCACGAAGACCCAGTGCGAGAGCTGGTTCAGGCGCAACCACTGGAGCTCGTTCGCGACCGCGAAGAAGCTCGTGAGCGTCGCTGGTGACGACGACGCGCTGCTGCTGCTGCTGCTGCTATCGGCCTCGAAGCGCGCGGTGAGCAGCGAGTACATGCTGAACCACGTCTTGTGCGCGGCCAGGCGGTGGTGCTGCTCCTTCACCTGCAGCAGGTACGGCCACGAGTACAGCTCAAGCTTCCGCCACCGCGTCACGAGCGCCGAGAGCGCCGCGAGCTCGCTCGCGATCGAGAACTCCTTGGCCGCGTACGCCTCCCAGTCCTGCGCCTTGCGGAGCAGCAGCTCGACGCCCGTGAGCGTGCGCGCGAGCGGCGAGCTGATCTCGAAGTTGCGGATGCGGTCCGCGATGAGCACGAGCTGCTGCAGGATCGCGTGGTCCGGCCAGCGCGCGAGCAGCGCCTGCGTCTTGATCAGGAGCTGCTGCAGCGGCCGCGCGACGAGCACGACCTCCTTCACCATCGGGTCGCGGTGGAAGTCGACGCCACGCAGGTACTCGTTCGTCAGCGCGTGCAGCGCCGGCACCGCGCTGCGCGAGTCGCTGCTGCCGAGCCGGGACTGCACAAGCGACGCCGCGAAGACTCCCGACGACGCGATCGCGCTCTCCACCCGGTTGCTCGCGACCGTGTTGATCGTCTTGCGCATCGCCACAGCCAGCGAGAACGCGCGCGCGAACGCGCTCACGATCTCGCGCTTGGTCACGGCCACGCGTGAGCACCCGCTCGCCGCGTACAGGCTGATGTGCGCCATGCACAGGCGCTGCACCGTCTTGTCCGTGATGAGCAGGTCCGCGTCCGCTGCTGTCGCGAGCGACGACGAGAGCGCGCCCGCCGCAGCCGCCGCGTGCTGCTCCGGCGAGAGGAACGCCTCGAAGTCCGTCGCGCTGTAGTCCGGGAACTGCTCCTTGAATTCCTTCTCGAGCAACTGGTCTTCCGACTCGATCTCGACCGTGCGCACCTTGTACTTGAAGAGCTCCTCGTCCGCGCGGCGCTTCTCCTCCTCGCGCTGCTGCTGCTCCTGCCACTTGGCCAGGAAGAGGTCGAACAACACCTTGCTGCACCGCATCGCGTCTTCGAGCACCGCGGCCGCGGCGTCCGGCGATAGCACCACATCGCGCGACAGGATCGTCTCGCGGAACAGGAACTCGAGCTTCGCGAGCGAGACATCCAGCAGTGCCATGTCGCTCTTGCGCGTGTGGCGCGCGCCGCCGAACAGCAGCGACGTCGCCTTCGATCCGACGGTCTGAAGCAGCTGCTGGATCGCGCGCCACGGACTGCTGTCCTGCGCTGCCGGAGCCGGTACGGACGGGAACTCGACGAGCGACAGCGCCAGCGCCTGCTTCTCCGCTGTGTTCACAGCCGCATCCTGGAGCTGCAAGTAGATCGCCCACGACAGCATCGCCACGCCTTCCTTCACGGCGTAGATCGCGGCCGCGACCGGCTCGAGGATGTCGCCGAAGCTCGCGCCGAACTTGGTCTCGAGCTGCGTCACGAAGCTCTCGGACGTCTGCTGGAACATGTCGAGCTCGCGCAGGAGCTGACGGCGCTTGTTCTGGCTGCTCTTCATGCCCGACCGCACGGCGGACGCGAGCGCCAGCAGCTTGCTTGCGGGCATGATCGTGCCTTGGAACCGCATGAGGTCGCGGAAGAGGTCGCCGAATCGCGAGATCGCCACGGGCTTCATCTGGGTCGCCGTCTCCGCTGTTGTGGCGCTGGAGCCGTTGGGCGGCGTTGGTTCGTACCGCTGGATCGCGTACGCTGCCACGGCGACGATGTCGTCGTACACGCGTTTGAACTCGTCGGTCGCAGCGCGCTCGGCCGACGACGACGACGGCGGCAGCGGGTTGATGCGGTCGATCGCCCCGTCCACCGCGTGCCGCAGCGTGAGCATCCCGAGGCGGCTGAGCAGCATCTCCTTCTTCACGAGCGGCTTCGTCACCGGGTCCACGGGGGACGACGGGAGCAGCAGCGCGAACCGCCAGAGCCCCAGCAGCACGAACGCTTCGCCGACCGTCGCCGCGCTCACGCTCTCGCTCTCGGCCGCCGCGGCGAGCGCGTCGAAGAGCGGGCGCACAAACGGCTCGATCGTCGCCACAAAGCTCGCGTCGCTCGAGTGCTTGAGCGCAGCGAGCAGCTTGCGGGACACACTGCGCTCGCCACTCAGGATCTGTCCAAGCGCGCTCTTGACGTCGCCCCACTGCTCGCTGCTCGCGAACGTCGTCTCGAACGCGAGGATCGTGGCCACCAGTAGCTCGCTCAGCAGCGCGTGCGTGGTCGCTGCCGCCTCCTTGGTGCGCTGGTGCTGCGTCGCGATGAAGTGGTTCTTGATCTTGTCGAGCCGCATGGAGCGCACCTGGGCTTCGATCGTGCCGCACGTCGACTCGTGCAGGTCGACTTCGGCCACGCTCTTGAGCACCACGGCGCTCTGCACGCTCTGGAAGACGCGCGGGAGCCCGTAGACCGCGTGGATCTGCTCGTCCTCCTCGCGCGAAGCCGTGTCACGCGTCGCGAGCTTGCGCTTCGCCTGCCGCAGCTTCTTGTGCGTGTCGAACGTCTCGAACGACACGACGTCCATCTGGTTGAAGCTGTTACAGCGCAGGAACTGGTGGAAGCCGAAGAGCACGGCGTTCACGTGCGTCCGGACGACCGCGAAGAAGCCGTCGAGCTCCGCTTCGAGGTCCAGCGCCGCCGCGTCCACCGCGCCCGACGCGCCGAGGAACTTGTGGCCGCACCACACGATGTCCTGGAACGCGGCGAAGCTCGACGGATCGCGGATGCCGAGCTGCACGATGTCGTCGACAAGCGCGTCCAGCGCGTCCAGCACCGCGCCGACCTGAGCCACGAGCTGTTCGGTCGCGTCGCCGTCGCCGCGCTGCAGCTGGTGCACGTTCATCACGTGCATGAGCTCGCCGATGATTTGGATCTCGCGCCGCGCGAGCGAGTGCTCGAGCAGCGGACTGAGCTGGAAGGTCACGAGCCGCTCCATGAGCGCCGCGCTCTCCTTCATGTCGAAGAGCAGGATTGGCGCGTCCTTGCCGATGCGACTGTCTTCCTCGCTCAGCAGGTCCACGTGGTTGCTCGCGTCGGCGTCGATCTCGCTCAGGTACAGCGTCTTCTGCGCGATCAGCGCCGTCATCTCTGCTTGCTTGGCGCGCAGCTTGGTGAGCAGCACACCCGGCAGCTTGTACAGCTCCTCCGCCATCTTCTCGTGCGGATCCGTCGCCTTCCTGCTGCCGCCACTGGCGCTCGCCTCACGGTTCGCCCGCGTGTGCTGCTGTGTGAGGAACGAGAACGCGCACAGCGCGTGGAGCACCTCCTTCCGCGTCTCGACGTCCACGAAGAACAGCGACGACACGTCGAGCCGCCCGGTCTTCATCGCGGCCTCCATGGACGCGACGCCGCCGAAGAGCAGCGCCAAGACGTCCACCGCGCCGTCCAGCGAGTTGCCATCGCCACCCGAGCTGAGCAGCAGCGGAGAGAACACCGCGCTCACCGTCATGTACGTCTTCGTGAGCCGGTCGAGCAGGTAGCGCGCGTTCCAGAGCTCCGCGTTCGCCGGAAGCAGCGCGTGACCGCCGTTCTTCCACAGCACGTGCTTCTTCGCGCCGCAGCCGATGAGCGTCTCGATCATGTCCTGGATGCGCTGCACCATGTCGGCGACGCTGTGCCACGCCTCGAGCCAGCTGCTGGAGCTGCTGGACGCGTCCAGCGCCTCCAGCTTGGCGCCGACGCGCAGCAGCGACTTGGTCGTCCACTGCCAGTGGATCAGGAAGTGCGTCCAGTCGAACGTCGGCTCGCGGAGCTGGATCGAGAGCTCGAAGCGGTCGCGCAGCGCGGTCTTCACGAGCGCGAGCACGTCGTCCGTAGCAGCAGCCACGCTGCTGCTCAGGTACTGGGCCACGAACGCGTCGAACGCCTGGAAGAACGGGAACAGCAGAAACACGAGGTCGTTCTCGGCGCTCGAGCGGTCAGCGTGGTACTGGTGGATCGCGTACGACTGCTGCAGGATCGACAGCGTGCTCACGTCCACGTCCTGCGCCACCGCCGCCGTCTTCTTCGCCTTGCGGTCGCGGGTCTCTGACGGCGACAACAGCGCGTCGACGTGGCGGAACTGCTCCTCCTCGCAGAAGCGCAACCACTCGCTGCCGTCGAGCAGCTCGAGCTGCGCTTGCGTCGCGACAAGGGCGCTCCAGAGCGCCTCGGCGGCTGCTCGCTGGCTCGGATGCGTCGACGCGTGGTCCAGCAACGCGCACCACGTCTGGTGAAACGCCGCAGCGTTCGCGCTCAGGTACACGGGGCACTTGCCGCCTCCCGCGAGGCTGCGGCCGACCAGCTCGCTGAACGTCGTCATGTGCGCCGCCATCCGTCGAGAGATGTCGGCGAACACGGCGTTCGTCAGCAGTGACTGAACGAACCGCGTTGCGAGCGCGCACGTCTTCGTCATCTCCGGCGAGCGCGAGAGCGTCGCGATCTTCTCGAGCGCAAAGAGCAGCCGCTCAGGGTCAGCGGCGCCAGACGACGACAACGACACTTGCACGATACGGCGCAGCGCGAACGGCAGCAGCGTCAGCGAGAGCGACCCGCCTGCTGCTGCAGATGACGCGGAGGGCAGGAACGTCTTCGAGCTCAGGTGCGACGCGGCTTCGTCGAGCACCGCGCGAGGGAACACGGTCGGGATCCCTGCCTGCACCTTCCGAGCGTCAAGGAACTGCAGCCAGCCAGCTCCTCGCTCGTCGACCGACGCTGCACTCGTCGTCAGTAGCGCCGCGTTGCTCGCCAAGCTGGCGAACAGCTCGTCGCCCTCAGCTCCAGCGGTGGCGAAGAGGTGCTCGACGTACGCGAGATCGCGCTTGAGCACGACGTTCTCCGCCTCTTGGCACAGCTCGCGCGTCGTGGTCTCCAGCGGGAGCACTCGTTGCCTGCTCGGCGATGCGGCGGAGGCGGCCAATGCACTCTGGAACACGTGCAGCGCCTCGCCTTCCAAGCCCAGCTGGACCAGCAGCTCGCCGCCGTACACACGCTGGAACGCGTCGCCGATCGCGACGAGCGGCGCGACGCCGCGGTTGATCTCGGACGCTGCGAGCTGCGACCAGTTCTCCAGGTGCCGCCGGTTGATGCGAGCGTACCGCGCGCCTTGCGGGTTCGCTGCCAGCGCCTGCACCACGCGCTCGTGGGTCGACTGGAAGGCGCGGCAGAGCGCGAAGCCCGGGATGCCACCGGCGCTCGCGACCTTGACGAGGTCGAGACGCTGCTCGTCCTGCTCGAGCAGCGCGATCTCGACGCAGCGGTTGCGCATCGCGCGCGACACCTCGCCGTACTGCGCGTCCATGGCGAGGAAGAGACGGAAGTTAGCGTGCGGCTTGACCACGCGCAGCTGGCCGTCGATCACGCCGCACTCGTTGATCAGGAGCTCGCCGCCGGTCTCCATGAGCGAGTTGAGGCGGTCGAGCACCGACGAGCTGCAGAAGTTGACGTTGTCAAGCAGCACCCACTCCCCGCGCTCCATCGCCTGGATGAGCGTGCCGTCGACCCACTCGAACGACGACGCGATCGACGCCGACTTGCTGAGCACCACAACGCGCGCGATCGCGCGCTCGAACGCCTCAATGTCCGCTCGGCGCGCGGCCGCCGCCGCCTGCCCACTTGCAGGCTCGAGCGCGCCGACAGCCTTGCGCGCCGTCGAGAGCAAGCTGCGCAGCAGATCGAGCATCGCGTCGTCGAGCTGCGTCTTCGTGAGCTGCTTGCGCTTCGCCGAGCCACTGCTGCGCGCCTTGGTCGCGTTCGCGTCGCGCTCGCGCTGCACCAGCGCCCACCACGTGCTGCTCAGCTGGTTCGCGAGCTTCAGCAAGCTGCTCTTCTTCTGCGCGCCGAGCACCAGCTCCTGGACGAGCGCGTCGTATAAGCCCGCGACGCTCTGCTTGATCTCGCGAGCCTTGCGGCCGACATCCACTTGCTCGAAGCAGCCGAGCAGCTCGGTGGCGTCCGTGCCAGCGCTCATGCCCAGCTCGTGCAGCGTGTTACCGCTCAGCGCTGCGAGCAAGCGCACCGACGACGTCTTGCCGCTCGCCGGCGGCCCCACGAGCAGCGCCGGCCAGCTCATGTTGACGCAGTGCACGAGCGCCTCCATGGGCTTGAGCAGGAAGTTGAAGAGCGGCGGTGATACGCGCTGGACGCGGAGACGCGGCTGGCGCTCGAGACGCGCGCTGCCGACTTCCACGTAGCTCTCCGAGATGCGCAGCGACACGTTGTGCAGGTCCATGGGCGGCACACCGAAGAACTCCTCGAAGCGGATCGAGATGGCGGCGCGGTCGCGCGCGGTGCGCATGCGATCGACGTAGATGAAGTTCACCAAGTAGCTCAGCGCCTGCAGCTCTTCCGCTGAGCCGCTCGCGATGTGCTGGCGCTCGAGCAGCTCGCAGAACCGGAACACGTCGCGCAGGTTGAACTCCCACGGCGCACCCGCGCGGCCGTACTTGCACGCGACCATCGTGTCGTCGTGCACCGTCGAGTTGAACGCGAGCATCTTCTCCAGCAGACTGCGCGTCGATCCGATCCGAGCGCCACCATCGGCCGCGAGCGCCGGGTACATCGAGGTCGCGATGTGGATGAGGTCCTGCTCGTGCAGCGTCTCGACGAACACGCGCGTGAAGCGGTTCAGGAAAGACTTGGGCAGTCCCTTGCGGCCGCCGCCCTGGCGCAGCGGGTTCTGCGCCGCGAACACGCGGAAGCTCGGCGGGCACTCGAACTCGCGGTCGAGCTCCGGGATGTACACAGTGCCGCGGTGGTCGAGGCACGAGTTGAGTCCTTCGAGCACCGACTGCGACGCGAGGTTGAGCTCGTCCAGCAGCACCCAGTCGCCTGCCTTCAGCGCGCGCAGGAAGACGCCGTCGCACCACTCGAACATGCCGCTCGCACTGTCCCCACTGCTAGCACTGTCGCCTCTGTCTGCGGCTGGCAGATCCGAGCCGAAGAGGTCCGAGATGTCCGTCTGCTCGGACAGGTTGATGCGGACGAGGCGGTGGCCCGACGCCGACGCGAGCGCGCTGACCAAGCTCGTCTTGCCCACGCCCGGAGACCCTTCCAGGATGATCGGGCGGCTCACTTGCATCGCGCGCAGCACGCGGTACAAGTTGGACATGGTCGTCGGCGCCTTGAGCGAGAACGACGGCTGCGTCACAGTCGCGTCCGGCCCGCGCGGGATCACAAACGGCCCGATGCCGAACGTCGCGAGGTCCGCCGAGTTGAGGTTGCTGATGCGGTCGTCGATCGCCTGCTTCGTCGCGTTCAGCGACGCCAGCACTTGCTGCTTCGTGGCGGCGTCGTCGCTCGGCACCAGCTCCAGCAGGTACGCGTACGCGTCCTCTCGTGCTCGCATCGCCGTGTGCAGCGCGCTGTCGGCACCGAGTCCCAAGCCGTCGAGGATCGAGAGCGCGGCGCCCTGGACGAACGCGACCCACGGAGTCACCCGCGAACTTGTCGAAGCGCCGGCGCTCTCCTTCATCACGGACGTGATGAAGTTGATCCAGCTGAGGATGTCGCGCAGCGTGACCGCGCCGCAGCCCCCGAGCCGGCCATTAGCGGCATTGAACGTCTTCACGAAGCTCAGGATCGGGTCGCACAGCGAACCCACGTCGGTGGACGATGGAGCAGCAAGCTGCTTCGGGCTGCCGCCGATCAAGCGGTCCCGGATGATCGTGGCGACGTCCTCGAGGTCCGAGATCGCAGGCACCCAGATCTCCGTGAAGCGGTTGCGCAGCGCCGGCGACAGCTCGCGCTTGCCAAAGTCGCCGCCCGGGTTCATCGTCGCCATGATGCGCCACTTGGCGTCCGCCGTGATCTCTTCCACCTGGTCGCCGCCCTTCTCGGCGAGCAGCAGCCCGCGCGACGGCTCGAGGACACTGTTGAGGCGCTCGAGCACCGCGTCCTCGGCCAGGTTCACTTCGTCTACGAGGATCAGGTCGCCGCTCTTCATCGACTCGACCAGCGGGCCGTCCACCCACTCGAAGATCGACTGGTGGCGGCGCCGCAAGCTGTCCGCGCGCTGGATCAGCTCGCGCATCGCGTGGTGTTCATCCGACGCGGCGTCTTCGCGCTCCTCCAGCGTCCGCAGCAGCCGCGAGCGAACACTGTCGTACGCGGAGAGCAGCGGAGTGATCTCCATGTCGTTGTACGCTCGGATCTTCTCGTCGTCTCCGGCGGAAGCTGCAACCAGCACCGCCACCAGCGCACTCTGCAGGTCCTGGACGATCTTCTCCTTCCCGCGAACGGGGCGAAGGCAGCCGAGGAAGTCGGACGTCTCCGTGTGCTGGTGGCAGTTGAGCACGTGCAGGCGCTGGCCCAGCAGCAGCGAGTAGAGCTGGCACACAGTGGTCTTGCCGCAGCCCGTCTCGCCCACCAGCAGCACGGGCTCCTGGTGCTGCAAGCACCGGCCCACGAGCGAGAACAGACGCCGTAGGGACTTGGTGACGCTAATCTTCTCCAGCCCCGCGGCGTTCCCTTCCACCGCCCCGCCCTGCGCCACGGCGTGCTCGATGAGCTGCTGCACGCGCTCGAACTGCTCGGCGGTGCCCCAGACGGTCTCGTGCTCCACGTCGCCGTTCTCGTCCAGCAGGGTCGACGCGCGCGGCGAGCCCCGGTAGTAGAGCTCGTGGATGTCGATCGTGACGCCGCACTTGGACTCCAGCACCTGCTTCACGAGCGCCTTCTCCTCATCCTTGCGCAGGCGCTCGGCGAGCAGGCAGTAGCCTTCCTCCGCGAGCGCCTGCTTGGTCGCCGGCCGGCGCTCCGCCCACCGCAGCAAGTCGCGCGTCGTGATGAAGCCGCCCTTGCCCGCGAACACGGACGACTGCTGCCGCACGAGCTGCAGCTGTCGCATGACGTCGATCAGGATCGCGCAGTACGACGGCGGCAGGAAGCTGCGCTCCTGCAGGATCGTCTGCAGCTCCGCGGACGCGACTTCGTCGACCTGGATCTCGAGGAAGCGGTTCCGGAACGCGCGCGAGAGCACCTTGCGGCCGCCGTAGAGCCCCGGCGGGTTCTGCGTCGCGAAGAGCATGAACCTTGGATGCGGCGTCACGGTCTCCTGCGTCTCCGGCAGGAACAGCTCGCGGTTGTCGTCGAGCAGCCGGTTGAGCGCCTCGAGCACCTCGGACGGCGCGAGGTTGAGCTCGTCAAGGATGATCCACCAGCCGTGGCGCACGGCCTCGACGAGCACGCCTTCCTTGAACGCGAGCTTGCCGTTCGCGTCCGAGACGTAGCTCCCTAGGTACTCCTGGATGTCCGTGTGCTCGTGGTTGTTGATGCGCACGCACTTCTGCCCGAGGCGCGCGGCGAGGTACCCGATGAGCGACGTCTTGCCCGCGGACGTCGGACCCTGCAGCAGCACCGGGTACCTTCCGATCACCGCGGCGCGCGCCAAGTGGCGCAGGTTCGCGTCCACGGACTTGGTCAGCACGAACTTCTTGCGGTTCGTGACGGGGTCCGCGACCGCGTCGTCGCGCGGGGCCGCGTACCCGCCCTGGCGCACCCAGTAGGAGCTCACGAGCACGAAGTCGGCCGCAGATGCTGCTTTGCCGCCGGGCCGCGGCGGCGCGCGCTCGAGGTCCTTCGCCTTCATCGTCTTGGCGAACGTGTTCTTGATCGCCCGCTCGAGGAACGCGCGCGAGTCGAGGTCCAGCTGCGTGCAGAAGCTCGAGGAGAAGCCCTCGTACATCGCGCGCTCGACGCCGTAGCCGCGCTGGATCAGGATGCGCGTGATGTGCAGTGCCTGGCTGAGCGTGCGCAGCGAGTACCGGGGCTTGTGGCGCGCGCCATCGCTCAGGCGCTCGTCGGCTTGCTTGCGCGCGTCGAGGTAGAACGCGACGGTCTCCGGCACGGGCGCGCCGGCGATCTCCTTGAGGTGGTGCTGCACGACCATCTGGAGGTCCGACGGGCTCACGCACTCGTCCACGTAAATCTCCGTGAACCGGTTGCGCAGCGACGGCGGGAGGTCCTTCTTGCCCACGTCCGTCGACGGGTTCATCGCGCCGAAGATGCGGAAGTTCGGGTGCGGCCGGATCACCTCGACGTCACCGCGCTCGGTGATCGAGAACGCGCTCGTGTCGTGTTCGAGCAGCGTGCTGATGCGCTCGAGCGTGTCCGAGGACGCCAGGTTGATCTCGTCGAGAAGCACCCAGTGGCCGTCGCGCAGCGCCTTGACGAGCACGCCCTCGACGAACGCGAACGCGAAGTGCGATTCGACCTGCTCCTTTTGGCGCTCGAAGCGGTTGAGCTCCGCCTCGAAGTCGTCCCACCGGGCGTGCGCCACGTTCGGCGATGCGGCGCTGGCCACGACCTTGCTGCTCGTGGCGGAGTCACTGCCGTCAGCGGTGGTGGTGGTGGTGGTGGGGCTCAGCTTGGCCGCGGCCATCTGGATCGCCTTGCGCATGCCCTTGACCATCTTCTTCCAGTCCTTGTGCTCGAACGCGAGGCGCACGACGTTGAGGAAGGCCGCGTTGCTCTTCTGCGAGAACGTCCCGCTGAAGAGCTCGACGAACGCCATGTAGAGCGGCCGCGCGAGCAGGTGGATCTCCACGGGCTTGAAGCCGCCGACGAGGTCCGAGCTGTCGCTCTGGATGTTCAAGTTCTGCACCACAAGCTTCTGCCCGAGCGACGCCGCGAGGTGTTGGATGATCGTCGTCTTGCCACAGCCGGTCTCGCCGATCAGCAGCGCCGGCTCGCACGTGTGCACGATCGCCGCGAGCTTCTCCAGTAGCCGCAGCACGTGACCGGTCATGACGACCGATGAAGAGGAGGAGGTGGCTCCGTTCTCCTGCTGCTCGTGCGCAGACAGCGTCGGCAGGTGCACGCGTCCGATCTCCACCTCGTGCAGACCGAACGCGACGTGGGGTCGCGCTTGCTCGAGCGCGTACGCGACCTTCTCGTCCTGCACTTCCCAGACCGCGCCGATCGCCTGCGCTGCGCGCAGACGGGTGTTCGGCTCGCGGATGCCGGCGCAGAAGACGTCAAGCGCTTCCAGCAGCACGCGGAGGCGCTCGTCTTCTGTGATGTACTCGTGGCCGCTCGCCGAGCCGGCGGACCCATCCGCCGCGTAGCAGAACGCGTAGATGCGTTTGCACCACTTGAGCAGGTCCCGCAGGCAGAAGTCGCGGCCGTAGTTGCGCCGCGTCTCCTTCCAGAGATGCGCGCTGCTCGTGCTCGGTATCCGCGCCGCGGCTGCCGCGTCGTTGCCTTGGCCAGACACCAAGTTGTACGTCGTCATGATCTTCTCGATCACACGGCGCGGGATCCGCTCGAAGCGCGTCTGCATGATCTCCTCGACCTCGCCGTCGTGGAGCGGGAGCACGTCGACATGCGTCCAGATCGACTCCTGGAACCCCTTGGGCATGTTGTGGCCGTGGCACGTGGTGCCAAAGATCTGGAAGCCCGCGTGCGCCACGAGCAGCTCGCCTCGCCCGGGGATCACCATCTCGCGCGTCTCCAGCAGCGGCATGAGCGCCGCGAGCACCTCGAACGGCGCGCGGTCGATGTCTTCGATCACGACCCACCGACCTTCTTGGACTGCGGTGGTCAGCGCGCCGGGCTGCCACGTAAACTCGCCCGGGATGTCGGTGCACACGTACGAGCCGAGCAGTGTCTTGCTGTCGATCTGATCGTCGAGGTGCAGCTCGACCATGTCGTCGTTCCCAGACAGGCGCGCCAGTTCGCGGATCGTAGCGGTCTTGCCGCACCCGCCCGCGCCCGCCACGAGGATCGGGCGCTTCAGCCCGAGTGCGATCGCCAGCGACTGCAGGTTCCGCTTTGTGGACGCCGTCGGCACGAGCGGCTCGACCGCGTTCGCTGCGTCCGTCGCCGCCGCGTACTGCTTGTTTGTCGGCACGACGACGCCGAAGATGTTCTTGAGCGAGTCGTGGAACGCCACGCTGCTGCTGCTCGCGCTGCTGTCGTCGTCGCGAAGGTCTTCTCCATGCGCGTGCTCGTCGTACGCGGTCATGAGGATACGCTCCTCCTGCTGGTTCGCGTCAAACCGGAACTCCTCGAGCTCGATCGCGCGCACGTCCGGGTATCTCCCGCTCGCCGCCGCGTCTTCGCCGACGTCGAGGCCGTTGACGAACGCGTTGCGCTGTGCGTTGCTCATCTGCAGCACGATGGCGGTCGCGCGCGCCGCGTACCAGCGCATGCGCACGTCGGCGTGGAAGCAGAGCGGGAAGAAGCTCGACCAGTTCCAGAGCAAGCGGAACGCGTGCGGCTGCAGGCGCAGCAGGCGCAGCGCTGTGCGCACGATGCCGCGCAGACGTGCGAGCACCGCCGGCTGCTGTGTCTGTGGCTTGCTCTGCGCGGCCGCGACGTTCACGAACTCAAAGAAGCACGGCGAATCGAGGAAGTACTGCTGCGCGGCTGCGAGCGTCTGCGGCAGCAGCGCCAGCACGTCCGCGAGCGCGGCCGCCACGAGCTCGCTGCGCCGCATTGGGTCGCTGCACTGCACGTAGTCGTCGCCATTGCGCTCCAGCGCGGCGGTGCCCGGGTCCAGCAGCCGAGCGAGCAGCTCCGCCGCGAACGGCCGCAGATGCGTGAGCACGGCGGCGCGCAGCTCGGGCACCGCGAGGCTAGCAGCCAGTGCCTGCAGCGCGGCGGCTGCATCGAACGGACTCGTATCGCTGCTGAGCGCGCGACGCAGCGGCGGGAGGCGCAGCAAGCGCGCATCAGCGGCAGCAGCGCGGCGCAGGCCGGTCAGCAGGCGCGGAGCGCTCAGGAGGAGGCTGTCGGCGGCGGCGGCACTCGAGCTCGAGCTGCTCATGCTGGTCGATAGCGCTAATGAGCGATTGGTGGCCAAGCGCCGTGTGCGAAACGACATCTTTGGACTTGTATATAGTGAAAGCAAGATATGGAGTCCAGGACTCTTTTCGCAGCCAGTCGTTTGATTGGAGGCACATCAGAGGTCTCTGTTGACAACCAGTTGCGAGCTCCAGAGCACCAGTCGGAGGAAGCTCGGACGTGCTTATCGACGACTACGACAGGATGATCTCGGCGATCGCGTGGGTGCCCAAGGGCGCGTCGCGCCGCGTGCCCGAGAAGCTCAAGCTCACGGACGCCGAGATGAAGCTCATGCACCAGCTCGCGGCGGACGAGGCAGCCGAGGAGCGCGAGCAGATGGAGGCGGCGATGGCCGACTTCGCGCTAGACGACGCCGACGATGATGAGGAGGATGGCGACGACGAAGTGGTCGCCGACGCGGATGGCGCGACGGACAAGCACGGCCTGCCCGCGTCCTTCAAGATGGACGAGTACGACGACGAGGACGACGACGCCGCGATCACCAACTTCATCGGCCGCGACGCGCTCGCGGGCCAGGAGGCCGACTCGGACAACGAGGAGCTGGACGGCGAGAACGACGACGAGCAGGACATGGACATGGACGGCAACGACCCGGTGGACATTGGCGACGTGGACGACGACGAGGAGGACGACGAGGACGAGGAGGACAAGGAGGATGTGGAGATTCTGCCCACGGACGCGGTCGTGCTGGTCGCGAGCACCGAGGAGGAGTTCAGCAACCTCGAGGTGCACGTGTACGACGAAGACAACGGCTCGCTGTACATCCACCACGAGATCAACCTGCCGGCGTTCCCGCTCTGCCTCGCGTGGATGGACTGCGCGCCGACGCCCGTGGACGCGTCGACCGGGCCGGTGGACGGCAGCTTCGTCGCGGTCGGCACGTTCAAGGCGGGCATCGAGATCTGGAACCTCGACGTGCTGGACGTGCTCGAGCCGACGGCCACGCTCGGCGGCGAGGAGAGCGAGGAGCTGCGCGACGTCGCCATGCCGCAGGTGTCCAAGCGCCGCAAGAACAAGCAGGCGGCGCTCAAGCCCGGCAGCCACCAGGACGCCGTGATGAGCCTCGACTGGAACAGCAGCCACCGCAACATGCTCGCGAGTGGCTCGGCCGACACGACTGTCAAGGTCTGGGACATCACGACCCAGACGTGTCTCTACACGATGGGCCACCACAGCGGCAAGGTGCAGAGCGTGCGGTGGAACCCGGCAGAGACGACGGTGCTGGCGAGCGCGGCGTTCGACCGCACGGTCGTGGTCCTGGACGGCCGCTCGCCGGACGCGTTCTCCAAGTTCGCGCTGAGCGCCGACGTCGAGAGCCTCACATGGGCGCCGCACAGCCCGAGCACGATCGTCGCGGCGACGGAGGACGGCGTCGTCGCGGGCTTCGACGTCCGCATGACCGGCGCGGCGCCGCTCTTCCGCTTCGACGCGCACACGGGCGCTGTGTCGGCGATCTCGTTCTCGGCGCACATCCCGGGCATGTTCGCGACCGCGGGCGTGGACAAGACCGTCAAGATCTGGGACCTCGCGGACAACAAGCCCGTGTGTATCACGTCCAAGGACATGAACGTGGTACGTCTCTCGCGTCTCATGCGCCTGCTGGTGCTGCTGGCGCGTTCGCAGACTAACGTGGTTGGTGGTGCTGGTGGTGCTGATGGTGATCGCAGGGCGAGCTCTTCTCCATGTCGTTCTACCGCGACGCGCCGTACATGCTCGCGGTGGGCGGCTCGAAGGGCACGCTGGCGCTGTGGGACACGTCGGAGAACGAGGGCGTGGCGCGGCGCTTCGGGTCGCGCGCGCAGGGCGTGGCGGTGGCCGGCGGCTCGAGCGACATCTCGGCGTCGTTCAAGAACGCGTTCGACCTCGGCGAGGAGCTCGCACGGCAGGAGGAGGCCGAGCGCGCGCAGCAGCAGAAGGCGCAGAAGGCGGGCAAGAAGAAGGCCGGCAAGAGCAAGGGGAAGAAGTAATAGGAACAACAACAACGTGTATGTCTTTGGGGGAGGCTCGCTCCAGAGTAGACCCCGGAGTGAATAGAAGCAGCTGGTAGGTCGACCGAGTGACTTGTGTGAGGGAGAGCGTCGAGTGGCAAGGACCTCGGTGCGTTCGTTAGATCGTTCGGCGGTCTCCTCCGCCACCCAATTGCTCGATCGGAGGACAAGAGCGAGCGATTCGTTCACGCTGGAGGGCTCCACCGAGGTGATCGTATGCCCTGAAGCGCCTGCATGTGTTGCTCGTCCTATGCGAGACGAATCAACACGAAGCAAATCCTGCGACTGGCGAGTGGAGTGACTCGAAAGGAGTCAGTTGGCAGCTGGCACATTAGCACCCGGAAGGCAGAGAGCGAGTGAAGAAGACGCGCATGTGTGGAAACCATGGCGACGAGAGCATGAGAGCATGAGAGAATGTTGGAGAGCACCACACAAGCAGCAAGGTAGGTAGGTAGGCTCCTCGAAGTGCAACCCGTCGAGGTGCAACTGGATCAATCAATGGGTGCCATGAAGAAGCGATTTCGCTCAAGAAAGTGCAGCCGATGATTTCCTCCTCACCTGCGACACCTTCGCTCTCCCAACACACGAAACATTTATGCGAGCTCACATGCGCCAGCGGCGACGCGAACAGCTGACCAAGCCGGCGCTCAGGCTCTGGATACTTTTTCTACGCGCGACACTCGCACTCTCGTTGATGACATTCCGACATCCGACACCTGCCGCGCACCCAGCAGCGAGTCTTCAGCCGAGCTGGTGGTGAGCATCGCATCGAGATGATTCGCAGACTCTCGGCCGTCGCCGCTGTCGTCGCGGCATCCGCTCCCTTCGTGCTGGCGCAGAACGACACAGCAGCAGCTGGCCGCTCGACGGAGCAGTTCAAGACCAAGTCGGGCATCTTGGCGTGGGTGGACCCCGAGACGCCCGATGACCGGCAGGTGTACACGAGCTCGAGGGGCGATCCGTGGCACCTCGTCATGAGCGACGAGTTCAACACGCCGAACCGGTCGTTTAAGCCCGGCGAGGACCACATGTGGACGTCGCTGGAGAAGCCCGACGGCGTCAACGCCGCGCTCGAGCTCTACTCGCACAACATGACGTCCACGGCGTGCGACGCCGACGGCACGTGCTACTTCTACATCAAGGCGGTGGACGAGGTGAACAATATCACGGTCTGGAACGACTACATCAACCCGCCCGGGTACCAGAACGTCACCTTCGTACGTACCTGTGTCTGGCGTGCCTGCTTCGGATGCGAGTGGCCTGGCTAACCTGTTTGTGGCGTGCGTCGTGCGTGTCCTTCGCAGTTCTACCGCGGCGCCATGGTGCAGTCGTGGAACAAGTTCTGCTTCCAGGGAGGTATGGTCGAGGTGCGAGTCAAGCTGCCGGGTGCCGTCAGCGCCAAGTCGGGGAACCCGGACCTCAAGAGCAGCCGCAGCGCTCGCGTCTCGTCAGTCAAATACTACCCGACGTGGCCGGGGATCTGGATGATGGGGAACCTCGGCCGCGCCATCTTCAGCGCGTCCACGTCACGCATGTGGCCGTTCTCCTACGACGAGTGCAACGAGAGCGTGTTCAAGTCGACGAACCAGCGCATCAGCGCATGCGACTCGAACCCCGGCCATGGTCTCAACAAGAACCAGGGTCGCGGCGCGCCGGAGATCGACATCATCGAAGGCGCGGGCACCGAGATCTCGACGTCGATGCAGATCGGACCAGGGATGCCCCGCGACTTCCGCATGGTGGCTCCCGACGGCGACTACGACACGGACTTCGGGTGCTTCTACAGCAACTCGTGCAAGACGCCCGGCGCGAACTCGCCTGGCGTTCCTGCCAGCGTGTACAACAAGCGTGGTCACAAGACGTGGTACCAGGGCATGCGGTACGCTGCGAACAACTTCTGCGCGGTCGATTCGAAGCTCAAGCAGGACGCCAAGACCGTCAAGGCGTCCGTGGCTGCAGGTGTGACTGAGAACGCGTGCACGCTGACGACGTGCCCGGCAGCAAAAGACGTGAACGGCGACCTGGGTCTCATCGGCAGCTCCAAGACGGACTACTGGGGGATCAACTCGAACGGCACGTGTTTCTCGTTCATCAACGGCTACACGGGCGCGTACTTGTGCAGTCCGGGCAACCCGAGTTCTGCATGTGAGAAGACGGACGTGCCGCAGAGCGACAAGGTCGCTGTCTTTGAGTACCAGATGGACGCGCTGTCTGCGAACTGGCCGATCCACGTTGCCGCGTACACGGACTACCTCGTGTACCAGCTCGAGTGGGTCATGGGCAAGGACGGGTATGTGCGGTGGATGCTCGCGGGTCAGCCGATCTACGAAGTTCCTGCGAGCGCGATCACGAACCCGCCGCAGGACGCCGCGAAGAGCAACCCGGTGAAGATCATGATCGAAGAGCCCATGTACATGATCTTCAACGTGGCGCTGTCGAGCACATGGGGGACGAAGCCGCCGAACCCGGGCAAGGAGTGTCGCGGCGACGGCAAGGACGATGTCACGAACAAGATCTGTGCCGAGTTCCCCATGTACATGAAGATCGACTACATCCGGCTGTACCAGGATACGTCCGCGGGCTCGACGATGCAGGTCGGGTGCGACCCGAAGAGCCACCCGACGAAGCAGTGGATCCAGGATCACATCGAGTCGTACCAAGACTACGACAACCTCGCGATCGACGTGTCAGGCAAGGCATTCTGCCGGAACGACAATGACTGCACGATCGCGTCGACCACCAAGGTAGCATCCGTCCGCACCGGCAAATGTGTAAACAGCCGATGCGTTTGCAGCGGGTCGTCGTGGACGGGTCCGCGATGCACAAACTCGCTCAGCAGCACGGACAGCGGAGAGTCGTACGGGCCTCCGCTGTCCGTCTCGATTGCGACGTTCGGCACCGCGCTCTTGGTGACGCTGATCGTGTTTTTCACGACGAGACGGTCTAACCAGATCGAAGTCGCAGTGCGGAAGCAGAAAGCGGCGCTCGCGGCGCCAAGTTCCACCGTGTCGCTCAGCGAAGCCGACGGCAAAGTCGTCGGCGCGAGAACCAGCAGTATCATATAGCATTTCATTCGCCTTGGGCAAGTTTGTGTCAACTTTTGCACCTCGATCACGGCCAAACCAACAGCAGCTTGAGCTCCTGGACCAGGCTGTGCTTCGACATATTCAACCATGTTGATGAGATTCTCAAGTTTGCCTGTCTAACGCTGAGCTCAAATACGGGCAACTCGAGGCTTACCGTGTGGGAATCGATTCGCTCACGATCTTTCGCTCCTTGCGCCGTGCCCACGCTCACTTCAGCTTGCTGCAGTCGATCA